>JAMKPZ010000104.1:0-133927 GCA_024699675.1 Amphibolis antarctica
TAATAATACTGCAACAATACCAATGTTTAAAACTAGAATAAGTCCACCAAATGGTTTTAAATTATTTCACCAAAGATGTATGTGTCACATAATTAATATTATTGTACAATAAGGTGTAAAAGAAATTAAAATTTATATTGAACTTATTAGGGATGCTGTAAGTTTTATAACTAGTTCAGGAAAGCGGCAACAACAATTTAATAAAACATGTAATACTTTTGAAATGCCGCATAAAAAATTCTCTTTAAATGTTCAACATAAGTGGAATTCATTAAATTTAATATTAGAAAGTGTATTACCATATGAAATTCCAATAATGTCTTTGTATAATCGTCATCATTGTGATGATTATCAAAAACAATTAACTAAGAATGATTTTAAAATTGTAAAATGTTTTGTTGAATTTTTAAAACCTTTTTATGATGCAACGGTTAGATTATCAAGAATTTATTATTCTACATCTATCTATGCATTACATCATTTATATGATATTTCACGAGTTTTTAATAAATATGAGACATCCATTTTTTGAACCAATAGTAAATAACATGAAACAAAAAATTTTAAAATATTGGAATGAAATCCCTACATTATATATTTTGAGTGCATACTTAGATCTTAGGTGTAAAATAAGATATGCTAGTAAATTAATTAGGGGAATACAAATGAGTTTAGGTGTAGATTTAGAATTAAATGTTAAGTACAATAGAAGAATAATTAAATCAAATATTTGATTTATATATACAAAGATATGGATTAAGAATAGAACATTCTCCTCTACCAATGTCTATAATATCAGAATCAAATGTTGGACCATCTTTAGATTCTTAGGCATTTTTACAAGATCCAAGATTTGATGAAGATATTCCAACATCATCATCATATAATTATAATCCTATACTATCTAGACAAGAATTAATTACTTTTAATGCAACGAATCACCAATCATTATTATTTACTCAACATTCTAACTTAAATACGTTTGATGTTTTAGATTGGTGGAGGCAACAATCACTGATTTTTTCAATATTATCAATAATAACAAAGGATTTATTAACAATTCCAGTGTCTTCAGTAGCTTGTGAAATAGATTTTCAACATAAGTGGCAATGTACTTGATGACCGAAAATGTAAGCTTAAAGAAGATATAATAGAAGCATTAATGTATGTAAAAGATTGGGAGCTTGCTACACTCTGTGAACAAGATCAAGTTGAAGAATTTACTGAGCAACATACAAACTTAAATATTTCATAATTAAAACATTTTTATTTTTATTTTTCAATTTGTAATTTTTTTTAAAATGTAATTTAATTTTGTTGTAAAATTTGTTTAAATGTAATTGTAAATTTGTAATAATATAAATATAAAATATGTAATTCATTAATAAATAAAAACTTAATTTAATTATATGCATTGTTGTCTGATTGTCTCATTTATTAAGTTATTAAATACTTGAATGTAGAATGTTGTCAGGTTGATTGTTGAATTAAATTTAAATATTAATGATTGAACGGTTGTATGTACGGGTGGGCAGGCTAGGGAACCGTGCCTGGGCCGACAACCGGATCATTGGGTCGGTCGTCGAGTCATTGGGCCGACAGCCAGCTTGCAACGTCGAGTCCTGCCGTCTCGAGAAGAAGAGCCGAAGACTCTTCAACGAAGAGAGAAGTGCTCAAGTGGGCTGTCAGAGGCGGCGAGGCCCGAGGGGGAAGGGCAGAAGGCCGTGCATGTCGACAGGGACCGTAGGGTGAACGGTCGCGTGGGCGGGAGGGGGGTGAACCGTGAACGGGTCGTGCGACCATTGGGGGAGACGAGCCATCGGGTCATTGGGCCGAACGTCAGGTCCCGCCGTCCTGAGAAGAAGAGCCAAAGACTTTGAGAGAAGTGCTCAAGTGGGCTGTCGAAGGTGTCGAGGCTCAAGGGGGAAGGACGAAAGGTTGTGCAGGCCGATGGGGACCACAGGGTGAACGGTCGCGTGGGTGGAAAGGGGGTGAACCGTGAACTGGTCGTGCAGCCAATAGGGGAGACGGGCCATCGGGTCTTGGGTCGACCGTCGAGTAATTGGGCCGATCGTCGGGTCACAGCATCGGGTCCTGAAAAGAATCATGCTAGTCAAACTTGTGCTATTGACCAGCATAAATAGTATTTTTTCGTATCACGAACCATGCCTGGACTGACCTATTGGTGATATGAGCCTTGTGCCATACCAACACGAAATTTGTGTCATACCAACACGAAATTTGTGTCGGACGGCATGACTGACAAGTCTACCGAAACTGGCAAACAAAAAAAGCAAGTAAAAGATTGGTGACCCAAATCTCATGTCATTCGGAAGGTTCAAACAACGCATGCCCATTTGGAATTCTAAGCAAACAACAAAGCATGAAAGCATTACAGAAAAACAAACGATAAAAAGGTCGTTAATCTATCACATCTTCCTCAAGTGTAGTGACTGACATGGAGGAAGTGGAGTTGTCGATCACCAGAGCATACAACAGACAGTTAAAATGTGGAGCAACGTCGTTCTCGTCCACCAT
This sequence comes from Amphibolis antarctica, assembly GCA_024699675.1. Lineage (NCBI taxonomy): Eukaryota > Viridiplantae > Streptophyta > Magnoliopsida > Alismatales > Cymodoceaceae > Amphibolis > Amphibolis antarctica. The sequence continues at coordinate 2,539 of JAMKPZ010000104.1, forward strand.
GTCATTGAATCTGAATGGGAGACGGAGGTTGCAGGGATTGCAAGAGATCGGCATCAGGCTGGTTGAGTGGGGGAAGGGAGAAGTGGCTGTAGGTGGAGCTTCCCCTCCTCAACTCTCGCATGGTTGCCAGCGCAGCCACCGTGCTCCTGTAAATGCTCTGCTCGGTTCCCAGCGTCTCTTGCGCATCCTCTCCTTCTGCTTGTTTAACTTCCTCTTTGGTTTTGGGGAACACGACCTCCATGATGCTCTCGCACTCCTTGACGAGCTTCGAGATGAGCTCCGTTGTGAAGAAGGGCTGCTTCAGCACCTTCTCTATGAAGGGCAATCTCAGCAGGTTACCCGACCGCTTGTCATACTTCTTCAAGATCTTAGCCAGTCCTGTAGTTGTTACAGATCGTCGATCAAATCCTACTCTCCCTTTTCTTTAGTGACACAAACTGAACTGAAAGTAATCAGCACCAAACAGTTATATTTCGCATTGGTATTGAACAAACGGTTCGCGTGCATGAAGGAATCCATTCAGATGATTCGGATTCTAGTTCTTCATTCTCCCTTGAATGCCGAAATTTCATCATACGAAAAGAAACGTCGAATGCCACTGGTGGAACACTCGTCGTCATACGAAACATCACTGGATGGAGCCCACGGGAGAATAGAATGTGCGAACGTAAACGGAAGAGATCGATTGGTCGATTGAGTGGCTTGGTGATGATGTAAAAGAGAAGAAGAGAGGTATGACCTGTGTAATTGATGTTGCTATAGTTCTCAAGCAGAACCATCTCCCCGTGCAAGTTGACCATGTCTCTCCTGATCCTCCCCATCTCCGTCCTATACTCCGCCTCCGACGGTCGGCTCCCACGAGGCCCCACCGTGTGGATCGCGTCCTGGATCCTCTCCTGCAACACCTGCACCCAATCCATCGCTTCATCAACAGCCCAAAATACGAAAAGAAAATGAAAACTCTCCTCCACACAAAACAAACGAAAGAAAAGTAGAAGAAATAGAAATCGGAGGACGGATTGTCAGGCCTTCTGGCGGATGACGAAGTCCTCCTCCTGCTCGACGAAGAAGGCGTTGAACTTCTCGACCTCCTCGTTGAGGAGGCACAAGAACTCCGCCTCGGCCTTGCCGGCGGGCGTGACGACGGAGACTCGGCGGACGAGCTTCTTGAGGTCCTTATAGGACAGGAACTTGTCGCGCCACTCAGGCAGCGTCTGGTCGATCTGCCGCTTCAGCCTCTTCCCGAACTTCATCTTCCCCTTCCCTGGCGACTGGCGGGAGTTGGGCGGCTTTTATCCCGAACCCCAACACGGAAGGAATATGTCGTGGGATATGCCAATCATGTACATGGCGAAGCCAAACAAGTGGGAGATGAGGCTAACTACTTGTTTGTAATTTTGCAAACGACCGCATCATCCGCGCTGCATGTTCCCACACATCGCGGCACCCGCTTTTTCCTTTTACTTTTTTTTTTCACGGCTTCCATTTTCTATTTCGAAGGTAGACGACGGCTCGCAGAATCATCTGCGGGATCTTCCTCCGCAAGTGGAGCCGAGTGTGCCTTATTTCTCTTTCTTTGAGTCATCGGTAGTATTCGCTGATTGCGACTCTGCGTGTCCACCTCAGCTTCGTGCATTTAATTCAATGTTTGCTTACGCTGTTAGATATTTTCTCTCAGGACAAACCTGGAAACGCACAGATACTTTTTACTGTCACAGATAAATGCATCTATCCTTGCTTTTCTTACTATGGATTCAAGCTGTAGAGTGAGGTGAATAGAGATAGAAGAGAAAGATCATCAAAATTAAAAATACAAGAATTATCTTTACATTGGAAGAAAATCAGCCTTTAGTAATGGAAAAAAGTCAAAATCTATTACTAATTTAAGACTACCTCTGTTACTACACTACGTGTTGTTAATTCAAGTTAATGATAGACATGACTTTAACGACAGATGTAGAATTAGTGACGAAAAATTCATAATTAGTGACAGATTAAAATTTATCACTTATTTAATTTTTAATGACAGAATATCCATCACTTTATTAATTATATCCATCACTAATATGGCATTAATGACAGACCAATGGCCGTTATTGGATAATTAGTTTCAGATACATCCATTACTAATTATCCTAACATCTATCACTATATTAATTTTTTAAATAAAAAACGTTACATTTCAAATATATTTATATAAATTAGTGATGGATGTCTACTTATCCTAACATCTGGTTGCTATATTAATTTTTTAACAAAAAATATTTCTCATTAGAATTCATAGACAAATGATCCATCACTTTTGTATGTTACATCCGTCACTATTTATTTTAAAAAATATATATATATATCACCTGTGGTAACTAAATGCATGTGTAATCCTATAAAACATTGATCATATTCTTATCGAAACATACATATATATAAATGATTGAAATGACAACTACATCGACATCCACATATGACATCATAAATCACATCCACATCACATACATTTAACACCATGAACCTTGCCAACTGAATATTTACTTGTAAAAACATTCAGCATAACACAAAAAGTTTATGTAATATAAAATAAGATGTAATATGAGAATTGCACAGTATTAACACTTTCAGCATGAATTAAAAACAATCCCCATCTTTAACAATTACATTAAAAACAAATATATGTTTTTTACCTGTTCTTCATCGTTCTTCTCTATATTGCTAAAAGTAGCATACGATATGCAAATGAAAAACCAGTAACATTTTAAACTCATTCGTAAAATAAAACATATAATATTGACAAATTTCACTTATATGTACTCTCATGTGATGAATCAATAACCATCGTTAATTTAAGCATGATTACTTATGTTAGGAATAATGTTCTATTAATTAATGTTCTATTAATTATCTATTTATGTTTTGATGACGAGCAATGTTATTTTAAAATCTTGAAAAATGTGTTAATCTTGTTTAATGTTGATTAGTATGTTATTAGATGAGCTACTTCAATATTAATTAACTCAACAAAAAGTGGTTAAGTGTTAACAGAGGTCTGTTGTATTACACGATAACTTAACAAATATTTATTGTGTCAAGTGTTAACTTAACAGAGTAAATCTATTGTATTAAGTGATAACTCAACGAAACTCACTGGAAAAGACTATATATTGATAAGTCATAACCTAACGAAGTTAGTCCGTTGTGTTTAAGTTATTCCTACGAAGTTTCTTATTTGTTATTTATAATATGTGTTATATATTTTCTAACCCCATGAAGTAAGTTTGTTAAGTTAGGACTTAATTCCACATACACTAAATTAAATAATTATTTTGAATAAGTCTTACTAATTTATTGAATATTATTCATATATTATTTATTTAATATTATTACGAGAAGGTGTCTTGCAAGGAATACCTATTCTATAGGAAATACTTATTCTACAAGATCATGAAGTACATACCTATTCTACATGTGATTAATGGAAATTATGGAGAATGTGATCGAAGAATAGGTCGTTGAGTTAAAAGTATAAAAACCCTTTTGTATCAAGTATAAAAATGAATGTATACAAACAATAACCTAGTGTATTATTGAGAGTTAAGAGTGTGAAGACTATCTTCAGAGCGACTGTGAAGTGTTAAGTATAAAATCTCTCATTAAGTTATGTTTTGATGATGTCAAATATCTCGTGATGTGTGTTGTAAAAGAAGTAATGAAGACATGACTTGAAAATATGATGAAGTGATGACTTGAAGATTGATGACTTGAAGAATTGATAAAGGATTTGAAAGTCTTGAAGAGTTAATAAAGCTCAACATACATAAAGGATATGAAGTCTTGATGGATGCAACTCATGAGGAATGAAGGTAAAAAGATGATAAAAAACCATGTGGGAAACCCCTATATAAAAGATTTTCACATTAGTTTAAATAATACATTTAATCTTTTAAAGCACACCTATTATACCATAAACAAAACAAAATCAGAACATCATTTAGATATTCGAATGATTATCTAAATCTCTCTGTACTTATATCATCCCAAAAAAACGGAAGTTCCACCCATGCCAAGCTTCATGAAATGGAAGTTCCACCAAAGCCAAGTTTCACGAAACAGAAGTTCCACCAAAGCCAAGCTTAAGAAAAATAGTAGTTCCGCCAAAGCAATAGAAAATCTTAAAATCCATAAACTCCACAACCCATCATAATGTTAAGACTATAACTTCACAACCTGCCGTAATGTTAAGATAGTAATCCAATGGCCAGGCATAAAGTTAAGACTATAAGTCCATGGCTCGTCGTATAATTATCACATAATATTCACCTATGGAAATTACACAAAATATTACAACAAAAAAATTCGAAACATGATTCTGATATCCAAATGATTATCTGAATTTCTCTATAATTGCTATCCTAGAATTCTTCCCATGTTAAATTCGGATAACCATTTTCAGAAAAATGTTATTCCAAATTTGCTATAGTAAATTTTGAAATAAAATTCATTATTTTGAATTCATTCATTGGAAAGGCTTGGCCTAATCAAACTAGTCATTAATGACCATTTAAACCTACCAAACTATAAATAATCTCAAGATTAGAGATCCAATTAACCTAATCTTCACATACACGAATTGTTGCACTCAAATGTTCACATCAAACAAGTTTTAGCGTACATTGATCGATTCATTTGGTTTCTAAGTATTTTTCTTGTGCTCAAGCTTCTTCCCCAATTCTCACTGAAATTACTTACACAAAGCACAAAATTGGTTTAGTTGTTTTGATTTGTATTTGGTCGGTTTGTTGAGTTTCCACCTAAAAACTCAAAGTTGGGTTGGTTAAAGTGTAGGACCTTAAACACTTGGTTAGTTGAAGTGTTTGACCTTAAACACTTCGTTGGTTGGAAAATTCAATCATAAATTCTTGGTAGGTTAAGGTGTTCTACCATAAACACCTATGTAAGTTGATTGAGGAGTGCGACCTTAAACTCTTGAACTAGTTAGTTTGATGTTTGACCTTAAACACTTTTTGTAATTATATTTGGATAGTAGATTAAACTTAAGCTCAAGCTTAGATAGCTTGAGAGTGGACATAACCTTTTGGTGAACCACCATAAAAATCTTGGTATCATTCTTTTTTACTATTTTTATTGTGCTATTGTATTACTGAAACCCTTTCAAACGAATTTATGATTTGATTTTTAAAATGCTATTCACTTCTCCTCTAACGCACGATCCGCACTTTCATGAAGTTCTTGAAGATTTGAAGAAAGAGTTACATTTGCAAGTTGAGAAAAACAATTTGATTTCTTGATTAGAGCTTAATTTCTTAAGTTTTTCTTTGTGCTTAAGTGTTTTTGGCAAACCTATTCCACAAGGGTTATTGTGAAAGAGAACACTTAAAGGTAAGATCCTTCATGGTGTTCTGGAGGCAAACTCAACGAAGGTTTGTTGTGTTTGGATTTAACTTGACAAAGTTCGTTAAGTTAGAAGTTAACTTAACGAGAGTTCGTTGAGTTAGGAGTTAAACTTATCGAAGTCAATGCTTTATTTAAGTTGGTGTTCTATGTGAACAAAGGTTGTAGACATTGGGTTGTGGAGTGAACTAAAAACTTTAAGAGATAGTGAATTTTTGAGTGAAGCTCAAGAAATGCAGTACTTGGATGTAAGGAACCACTATAAATTTCTTGTGTCCTTTTCATTTCTATTTTCTCAAATTTACTAAGCATTCAACTAAACTCACTCATTTATTAAAAAAAGGGGTAAACCACAATTCACCTTCCCTCTTAAATAGTCTCGATCCTACAACTTGCACATGTACATATGAGATGATCCTAAACTAAATGGTGTTTGTGGGCTACCATGAGTCGGAAGAAGCTATAATTTAAAAACAAACAGAATTACATTGATAATATTGTCATCATTGCATATTACTACGTATATAACATAATGAAGAGCACAACATCAACGAACTTACTTGTAATAATAAGTCTTTCATCTTCTTCATTTTAGTTTCAAACATTCTATACATCTCCTTCATTTCTTGCCTTAAATCATCCATAAGCCGGCCTTGATGATTGACTAGTAAATTCATAGCCATCCGAACAAATTTGTCTTCTAAATGGGCTCCAATAATCTATGGGTCTGGGCCTAAAACTAGCCCCTCTATACATCTTCACTAAAAGAAAATTGCTCTATAGTGATGGATGAGGCCTATAGCGACGAATGAAAAAAATCTGTCACTATAGATATCCATCATACATCATTATAAGGAACCTTTAGTGATGATTATTTTATTCATCACAAAATAGAGTTAGATTTATCACTATAGATGATTTGTCACTATAAGTGTCCATCATCTATCATTATATGTATTCTATAATAACGAATCTTGTATTTGTCATAAAAAAGAATTAAATCTGTCATTATAAATGACTTATAGTGACAAACTTTTTAATCTGTCATTATAAATAATAATTTAATGATAAATTTTGTATTCGTTACAAAAGAGAATTAGATCCGTCAATATATATTTTTATTATTTTTATTGTATTATTTTTGTATAATTTAATTTAATTTATATTTATATGTATATTTTATTTAATTCTTTTTAAACCATGTAATTCTTTTTTATTTATTATTTTTAAATATATTATTATTATATTTTACTTAATCGATGACATATTAAATTATTATTATTATTATTATTATTACCATTAACATACTTATTATAATATCTATTATTATATATTCATAGTTTATATGAATATTATTGAAGTAATAGTTGACTTGGTTAAAAAATAATGTACTGGTAAAAGGATTGCGTGTTCGAACTTGGGATACTAAAGGACTTTAAAATATGGGCAGGTGTTATTTATTATTAATATATAAAATTTTAAAAGTTTTTAATAGATATAAAAAAACATTTCTAATAATGTCACTAAAGAATTGACACCCTTAAAGAAAATATAGCACATGCTATAGTGACGAATATTTTATCACAATATTCATCATATCCAACACTAAATATTAACAATGATAGATTCATGTCCATCACAAATTCATTTCATCTGCCACTAATTCTAATATCTGTTACTAAGTCCACATGTTCGTCACTAATTTGATTTGGTAATGCCTTTTATAATGACATATGAGAATGACTTTTAATGACAAACATATCTATCACTAAAGACAGATTTTCCTATAATACCTCATTGTTTCAAGAACCTACCTTAATACATCATCTGAACTTAGCACATCGTGTTCCCTTGCAATTGCTATGTTTGTTTTTTTTCCTATATTTGTTTCTAATGTTTGATAAATCAAAATCATTATTAAGATGGGTATGACCATGATTTAAAAATTAAATATAAATACTATATGTTAAAACTAATATATTGTGATCTGAAACTTGTGCAACCATAACCTCTACCATAATGCCATCCTTGCAATGTCTAGTTAATATATACGTCACTTTTAAATGGTGTGTTGCCTATTTCCTGTATTCCTGTCATTATGTATATATTCAAGTTCTTTTCTTTAATACTAACACATGTATATATATAGTATCAACATATTTATTAAATAACATTATACTCACATATGTGACTGCAATATGCACAATGCTATGTTGTCCCAAACAATGATTAAATTTCAATAGTGATTAATTTTATATGTTACGATCACTATGACCATACAAGTCAATATGCATAATAGTAATTAACAAAAACATCAACTTTGTATCATGTATAATAAAACAATCAAATACATCATTTGATGATATGCATCAAAAAAAAATTAAGGATAACCTTGAATTCCGCTAACGACCAAAATTGAACAAAGTTTTGCCATTGTTCGAGAATCACTCAATCATTCATCTCGATGAAAAATTTCGCAATACAACTACATTTTGTGTGAAGACCATGTAGTTGATACTTCTAGGACATCTAATCCCTGTTGATCTTTTGGAGTATCTAATTATTCACGCCTATTGTATTCAGAATATAAAAATGCTCCTACTAACAAACACAAGTATACTCATGTTTATAAACATAAGTACATTGATGATTATGAATACAAATTATTACTCTCATCAACTATATTTTTGAAGGCCCATACTTTTCTTCTGTGATACATGAAGCATGCAACATTCAACATAAATATTCAAATAAATACAACTCATTGAATGCTTGAAAACTTATTAAATGACAAGAAAAATAGAAATATATGGAAAATAGAAATCTGAATGGAATCAAAGACTGGCTAAAGAAACAATCTAATTTCAGAAAATTTAAACTAAAACATATGGTACCTGTACGGTTATAGGAATTCCAAGAAAAATTAAATCAGTTCAAAAATTAATAATAATATCACTTTACTACACAACATTTTAATCATGCAATTATATCTCTCAAGCAAATCCGACATCCAAATATTGTAAGGCAGTTAGCTTTCCACGTAAAAGGAGAGGACAGGATGTTAGTTTATGAGTTCCTGCCTAATACTAGCCTTGATAAGTTCTTAATTGGTAAGACAACATTCTACCTCATTTTTCTATTAAACTATGCACAGTTGAGTTGTGCTTTACCATAATTTCGTTTTGCAAGAATCTTACTGCATAACTAGAAATGCGAAATCTACATTTCTGTATTTAAAAAAATCTGGCTTAACAATTCAAATTTCAATATACAGTTATTGAGGAATTTTATAATGCATAGGTGCTCTGCCATGTCCTACCCTGTTCAACTTTGCCTTGATTGTTGATGTAGATCCATAGAAACGGATTCTGCTAGATTGGGGAAGAAGGTACAAGATTATTGAAGGAATTGCTCGAGGACTTCTTCAACTACATGAAGAAATTGGATTGAACATTATTCATCAGAATCTGAAAGCTAGCAACATTTTGAATCCTAAACTTTCAGATTTCTGCCTTCCAAAACTTTTCATTTGAAGTCGGAGTCAAGGAAGTAGCAGGACTGCTGTCGCACAGTATGTTCAGCTCATCATTGCATCCTATACTTTGTTTAATTGGAAATTAACGATCCCCACAAGATTGTGCATATTTGGCCAAAGTTTAGTTTAGGTGGACTGAAGCCTGTGTTTTATTTTTGCTTTTATTTTTGGTGTATAAGATTGGTCATGGTATCATGAATGCTATGAACAAATTAAGCATTTTTTCAGTGTCCTAAAAATTCACATGGTGCCCTTACATGATTAATTTAACCATAGATATAATTAAAATCGGAGCAGGAAAGCATCATAACTAATTTCAGTCATATCCACTATTTCATGACATCAAGAATTAAAAACTTCTTAACTCACCCAACAGCAACAACAATTTCAGTAGTTCTTTTAGAAAATTTAAGTCACTTGTATTCAAAGGGCAACACTACATTTGAAAAAAAAACTACAATACTTTCAAGAAAAATACCCAATTGCATTTTTAAAATCAAATATGAATGTAATTTCTTCTGGAAAAATTGACAGAAAAAAATTCAATTCTAACGCATGCATGAGATAATGCAGTGCAGGCACTTAGAGAAATTACCTAGAAATTAACAGAAACTCCAATTTCAACGTGCAAATACTCATTAGAAAGATAAAATCCTGTAGTTTTAATAAAAAATCACAATCTCAACATTTATACAATCAGGATCAGCAGATTCATTTGTAAAAATTCAGACAGAATAGTTCTGTTTTGAAATTTTTTTACTTAATACCCTGGTTTTCAAAAATTCATAACTTCTAACATACATGTTAGAAATTAATGCGTAAATACTCAAATGAAAGTTCATAAAACATACTCTTCACTAGAAGCAATAGAAAGCAAATCCAACATCTTATATAATTGTAACATCTATCACATAATGGTTTGTTGACATCCTTTACATCATTATAGAAATCTTTCATGTATTCATATCCCTGGTTATGACCTTCTATCATATCATCTATCTCTTGAATCATACCATGCATATCTTTAAGCATTTCTTCAAAATTATTGCCACCATTTTCTCGTTCATAAGCTTCTTGATCATCACGACCATCCTCTTGCAATCTACATCGATGAATTTGTTCATCATAATATGTCCATACGGTGTAATAGGTAAGTACGTCATTCCATAGCATATGTTCCTAACCTGTCTCCAGTTCTTTCCACAACCCATTTACACATCTTACACAGACACTTCATTCACCCTTCAACCAAATTATGACTTGTACCCCACTTCACAAACTCGTGCACTCCTATAATATATTGTAACATATTCTTACATATAATATTTACATAGATTTAAATGAAGAACATTTAAAAATGCCAAAAAACCTATACGACAATGGACTATGAAAACACTTTTTGTACCTTAGCTTTTGAATCCAACTTTTGTTCATTGTATTTGAAAAAAGGATAATTTCCCATATGTATAATCTGCCACTGAACCATTGAACATAAAAATTTGGTGAAAGGTTCATCACTAACAAATTAACAAAATGCTTACTACGAAAATAATCTCATAAGTGAATGATCATGAGTAAATAACTCTCATGTTCACATATGTATACTAAAATTTGATTGTAAAAATTATTCAATCACATGGTAAAAATTATGTTAAAACATTATTTAATATAATGAGAAAATTTATACATAAATGTATACAATACAAATATGTAGTATAGTATGCCAAGGTGATAACTATGATAGTTATACAAATAGGCACCCAACATAATAACTATGCTAGTTGTATCAAATATATGCTTAATTGCTAAATGTGCTAAACATATTATTGAAATCATACTCAAATATGATATACTATATAAGCAATGAAATTAAATTTAAGTTGGATTTTTTAGGATATAAAATTATATTTATATTTAAGTGCTTTAGCACTTGCATTGTTCAAGTCACATAAGGTTCATTTCCTAAAACTGCCTTCATGTGCTATCTTTCTATTCATTGGCTTAGTCCAGCATTGTGGTTTAAAGAAATTCCTACCTTTACCAAAGACTAGCAATCATGTCGACATTAATGAACCTTATGGTATGTTTGGTTTGACATTTTGAAAAAATAAAAGAAGAGACTTTCCGGCAGTTTTGTATATAAGCACTTACTAGGTTACCTTTTGGTATGTTTGGTTTGACATTTTGAAAAAAACAAAAAACTCATCCCAATTTATTTCTCCAAATAACAAAAAACCAGATGGCCCTTCAGAGTTTAAACTGAGATCCTTATTCTTTTCAGGACCACCAATATAATTTTTTGTGTTTAAATAGAAATCATCTAAAACACTGTAAACAATAGTACTTTTCAATAACTTGGGTTTTCTAAAAAAGCTGTGAACTTGATCACTGCCACAAATACAACCATACCCCTTTTGTGAATTTCTCAAAGGCACACTGCTTACATGAAATTATCTAAAATGTGTTTCTGGATTAATTATCACCTTTTTAAATAAAGCATTTGGCTTAATTCATATGCCAATTAAATATGAGGTGTTTCTATGTCATTTTTCATCTATCATTTGATTGGTGTTGGCCTGGTATGTAAGTGAGATATTTACTGGTTTTTATTTGTGTCCTTACTCCTATTATTTTAATTAAACTTGAACCTTTTTGTGTGAAACAAGCTAAACATACCTAGGAAACTTAGGGCATGGGTTGGCATTTGGTGACCTCCAATTTTTCCCATACATTTTTCATTTATAATTTTTGATTATCTGAATTTGTGCAGGAAAACTACCCCTTGTATAGAAAAGCTACCATTAAATTAGAGAGCATCAAACAATCATTCAGCTATTTTTCTTGTTCTCTCTTCAACAAGCAGGAAAAAAAAGGTATAGGTGTCAAATTGCCACAGAGTGCTTGTACAACATTTGATAGGGTAATAAGGATAAGTGGAATAAGGAATATGTGATGTGATCAACCCCAACACAGAATACAATGAATCTTGTTTAGATGGTTAGTGACCTGGAGTTATAATATCCAACAAATGATGACACTAACATAAGTGAACACAAAAAAAAATCAACTAATTGCAAATGAACAACAAAAATGCATCTACCAGTTGCCAAGACAGCCAACACTAAAAAGAAGAGAAAGTGAGAAAATATACGAGAAATGAAAGAGCATATATATATATATATTAACAAATGAAGTGTTATCAGAGAGGAAGGAGTATGGGGAGCCTATCACCCCTTTTCTTGATATTTAAATATATATGATCTCAATTTTCAAATGCTAAATTCATCAAAGGTGATTACACCTTCACAGTCGAAATAGAGATGCAAGACTAAATGCTCACTGTATGCATATTCTAAAAGGTGATTACAAAATAGTTGTGTTTTGGTGATTACATTAATGAAAAAAAAATTACAAAATAGTTGCCCTAATCTTCAATGGAGTTAGGAATAAAGTACATTACATCAAAAGATTTTCACGATGGAAAAATGACGACAAGAGACCGAACGATGGTGACACTGTAAATGGAAAGAATGGAGACGGAAAATGGTGCATCCAAAAAGGTACCTGTTGCCTTTCAAAAAGAGATGGCGGTGATGATTCGACGATGCATGTCTGCAAGAAGACAGCGGCAACAAAGGAAAAGAAGGAGTACGGCGACAAATCTAGGGACGAGAGCGGCGTTGATCGCACGAGGAGAGCGGCAACGATTTGACGAGGAGAGCGGCGACAATCTGGCGACGAGAGCGGCGCAGTTGGGGTGGAGGTTTAGGATTCGGACGAGTGGGGATTGCATACGAAGGGGCGTGAAATAAAAATGTCGATCTAACGACGGATTATAAGTGACAGACTCAGCCATCTGTCACAAATTTTTCATTAAAAAGGATACCTACCCTAGGGTAACAGTGATGAATGCTTAGATACATTTGCATTGAAACCCCCTTTTCTTGTGGTGTTAGCAAAATAATTAATAGAAAGGAGATTGTAAGGAGTACGTGGATTGTGTAATATATTATTTAAACGAAAATAATAATTATCATAATTTACTAAAGAAGAACCAACAAATTTAATGTGTAAACCTTGGTTATTTCTCACCTAGACCATATTGTTACCATTATACAGTGTGGAATTTTGAAAATTTGCAATATTTGAAGTGATACGATTTCTTGCACTAGAATCTACGTATCAAGTGATATCATCAACAATGCTTTTAGAGTTATTAATTGTGGTCATCACTATTAATTTTTCAAGTGGTTGTTTACCTAAAAAGGCTAAATTCAATCTATTAAAACAATCTAAACTAATATGTTCTTGTTTATTACATATTTGGCAAATAGGCCTCCCATTAGCATTAAACCCCTCATGTGATGCATGACCTCTGGTATTTGCAAACCCACATTTGCCTGAATTTTGGGGGAAACGATCTATGCTACAAGGAGGGTGATTTCCGTCGTGTGAAGGATGATTCCTGTTCATGGCAACGAAAGCGACAAAAGAGGAATCGACTGTTGACCCCTCATACTTGGAGATATGCAGGTGATATCGTGGTTAGTCTAAGCCAAGCATTTAGCCCCTCACAATTTGAGTTGAGAATATAAGTGTTGTACTCCTGTGTGCCAGCCAAGGCACCTCAAAATATATGGGTCGGTTGCCAGCTGTCTTGGCTAGCATCCAGTCTTCCCAGGCGAAAGTCTTATTTCATTTTCCGCCTCATGTGTGGCAACTAGGACTGGCCCTCGCTACTTGCGGGCATTCCCCAAGTGCAAGCACGCTGGCATTTGGTCGTATTTCTTTAAGTCATTACAACATTGTCAACCTTGTCTATGGAATTACTTCTCACACAATAGACTTTGTTGAATCTCTCCTCACACGACAAACCTATTACTCGTTTAACGGTTACTAGTCAATTGATAGTTCCGTCGCCTAAATGGAACTTCCGCCAACATTTGATGTTTATCAACGGAAGTCTCATTTTTGTTAACGTTTCATTAATGGCACTTTTGTTTTTGTTTAAGACAACTATAAAGTAAGGTTCGTAGTGTTACGATTCACCGTAAAGTAAAGGCCATAATGTTACAGCTCGCCCTAGAGTAAAGCCCGTAATGTTATGGCCAATCATAGAGTAAAGTTTGTAATGTTAAGGCCAGCCGTAGAATAAAACTCGTAACGTTACGAGTTAGTCTTCCTAGAGTAGACCAGCTACCTAACCCCTAGTGGCCATCTCTGATGCACTTTCCAGAGGTGTAAGTCCAATCCTCTTGCCACTTTTGATGCACCTTCCAGGAGTATTACAATTGAGACACCAAGTCCAAGAATGGACTGGTTGTCTGACAGTAGGCAGACGGACTTTCAGCCTATACAATAGATGTCTGGCCTCACTAGCCGCTCTTGATGCACCTCCTAGGGGCGTGAGACCAGTCACCAAGCAACCGACTGCACAAGTGCAAATCTCTAGCCTTCCATGGCAGAGAAGATGAAGTTCTGACCAAAACAACGAAATTCCAGCCTAGAGTGCCGACAGCTCTCGACAATTCCAAGAAATTTGACTCTTTGATTTCTGCTGTTATTTAAGTGTCCAGCTGTTCCAGCTCCCTCGACATTGACAATTCGTTAGTCCAGCTATCGACCTTTGTCAACAGCCGACGATTCGTGCAGGAGAGCTCATCGACGACGACTCCAACTTAACCTTCCGATAGGTTAGTCATCCTCTCCCCCCTTCCCACTAGCAGGAGGGGGGGAGATGGCTCTTTAGCTAGTAACATTGACCCCCCTACTTGTCCATGGCTTCAACTAGGGGAAGTGCTTTCCTCCTTCGGGGATCACCCTTGGTCCTCCCCTCCTTCCAATTTTGTATGTACACCACCTGAGATAAGGGAGGAATTATCATTAACGTTTCCTTGAGTAGGGACATTTTCCTTGCTTGACCTGGCAACTAGTTTGCTCGAGCAAAATGTCACCCCCATCTAGTTGATTTGCATGTTGTTTTGTGTTTTCAAGGTCACTTGTGAGTTTTCCTTTTCTTCTAGCTGACTTTGTTTTATTTATTTCGTACACTTATCAGCCTAGACACACGGGTCTGTGCATTGCAAGACAAAACATGAAACACGACCTCTGGTAATACAGGTTCTGTGTGGTCAATTGGCAAGCAAGCTAGTTGTCGCCCTCATGTCGGTCTTACGTCTAGCACCCTCGTTTGCCCTATTTCTCTTTGGCTGCCCTTCCTTCGCACCCTTGTTCGACCTTGCGATTAGCTCTGCATGGACAATTCATTTTACTTTCATGCTTTGCAGGTGGAAGTTCTCTCCCTTTGCACCATCGCCCTATTCCTGCTTATGCATCATGGCCTCGGTAAGTGCCCCAAGACCTGACTTACTTTCCAGTCCTCGTGCGACCCCTCCGATCAAAGACATTCAGTCCTAGAAGTATCCACCGAAACCCTTAAATGTTAATTCCTGGAGGTGCAAGATCCCTTCGTATTTTTCTTATTCATTTAGCATAATATCCCATAACAAGTGCAAACCACGACACTTCCAACATTTTCCTGATTGATTTGGTTGGTTCCTGACCTCTCCATGGACGGAACATCGAGGATGAATCCTGGTTTTATTCCTAGTTACCCTTTTATGAACAGTTGAGAGATCAAATTTTATCTAGGCTGGCTGGGGGTGCCTAGTACCTTCCCCACTAGTACCTAGAGCTCCTTATCCAGTCTTTTGGATAGCAGACCCCTTATTATATCCATCTCTTACTCTTTTAATTGAGATTTTTAGTCTTTACTGTGAAAGGTTTATCCTTTCTTCACAAGTTTCCTTGTTTCTCCCTAAAATAAGTTGGCGACTCTGTTTATTTATATTTTTCGGCATTTTACCTAGAGCCAGTTTTCTACTCTCATTTGTCTTGAGGATGGCATTGGCCGTCCATTGAGGGATTTGCCAAAGGGATAGCAACAGAAAATTAGCGACTCTGTGGAAGAACACGACTGCTGGCCCACAAGTAGCTGGTAGCACGCTTGCCACCCACTAAAGTAGAGTAGATCGGTCAACAGTTCTACCTCTAGGATGGAACTCCCACCAGCACTCAACAATTTTCTACGATAGTTCCATCAGCTAGATGAAACTACCATAAATACTAAGCATTCCACGATAGAAGTGTCATTTCCAAGCTAGGTGTAAAGTAAAGTCCGTAAAGTTACAATCGGTCGTAGAGTAAAGTCCGTAAAGTTACGACCGAGCGTAAAGTTACGGCCAAACGTAAAGTAAAGTCCGTAAAGTTACGACTGAGCGTAAAGTAAAGCCCGTAAGGTTACAATGGTCGTAGGGTAAAGCTTAGTACCCCGTCCCACTCAGCCGAGACCAAGTTTCAGGGTGAAGTACACGACAACCAGTCCATAAGCCGGTACCCAATCCCGACTACCCGTCGTCGCATTCCCCCCAAACCATGGGCTAAGCTCCTAGCCCATACTGATACCTTCCACCTGGTAGCTGGCCCATTGGTCGTGGCCGCCAGTTGACGTCTGGGTGAAACATTCGAATGAGAATGTCATGGTACAGCGAGATAAATCACTTAAATCTCAATATTAATCAATAGCATAAATCATGGGGTTGAATCAAAACGTACTTGGATTTACCATCTTTCGAGCACCCTGTATGGTAGGTAATTCCCTATACAAGGGTACATCCTTTCCATGCTAAAAGGGAAGGCTTTTTCAGAGTTTTCAGAGGAGAGCTTTTCGAGGTTTTCATTGAGGACTCCCTTTCAAACCCACAGAAGGACGAAGGACTCTGGGGCACACCGACCGGAGTAAGGACTTCTGACCATTGTCGGCTTCCCCTTGTAAGTAAACCTTCTATTCTTGCAGTGAGAGGAGCCCCTCCCAATGGCCGCACAATGCTGTGCATGCCAGGGAGGATGACCTCCTTCTCTTCCTTGTCGTAACATCCTTCGTTAGCCTCATTTATCTTGTAACCATGACCGGACTGAACCTTCCCCACACACGAGAAAAGGTCAAAGGATGTGCCCGGGTTCATTCCTTTGGATACGTTTCCAAGGGTACTAGCATCTGCCCTCCCTGCCAAGTGAATCCTCCTAGGACGAGTCGAGATCAACTCTGTCATGGTTCATTTTCTGGGTTTTCATATGAAAACCCACGTTTCTTTACGTGTTTAACAATTATACTGTCGTATTTTACGATACATCTTTTTACCGTAAATGCTAAGCTACCATCAAATGCATCGTCTCCGCTTACAAATGACCGTCTCCCCGAAGGTTTCTTGCCTCTTTGGTCTTTTGGGACTGGGTGCAGGAATCCTTGCACCCGGAAGGAGAGGCGACATACTAGGTGTACATCCGACCCCATAGCCAGATGTCCAATAGGTAGACCGACAATCTCACTAGACCTTCGGCTATTCAGCCAAAGGTCCGTAGCGGTAGCTGTCGCGTCCTTATCCTTTCTCTCTTCTTGAGGTGTTTACCCTCGAGGTGTCTCATGGGTAGAGGTGATTACCCTCGAGGTACCTCATGGGTAGAGGTGATTACCCTCGAAGTACCTCATGAGTATAGGTGTTTACCCTTGAGGTGTTTACCCATCGGATCTCGTGTGCATCCTCGCACCGACATGTTTTACGCTTTCCCATTTGTCCTTCCAGGAGGAGTAAGCTATTCCTTCCGATACCCTAGTGAATCTTCTAGGATGAGGCCATCTGCATGAATCCTTGCTGACTTAGGCCGAGCTGGGTGCATGAGTCCTTGCACCCAGGCAGTTTCTGCTTTACCGAGAGGAGTAAGGCTACTCCTCCCGATGCTCTGGTGAATCCTCTAGGATGAGGCTGTCAGCATAAATCCTTACCGACCCCAGCCAGACTAGGTGCATGAATCCTTGTACCCAGAAAGAGAGGCGGCGTTCCAGGCAGAAGCTGGCCACATACTTGGACTTCTAGTATGCCGACCGGTAGGCTCACCAGACCTCCGGCTCTTCATCCAACTGTCTATAGCGGTGGCCGCCGTACCTTTCACCTCTCCTCCTTTCCCACCAGATCTTGCGTGAATCCTCACATCGATGGTTTCCCACTTGTTTTATCAGAAGGACTAAGGCTACTCCTCTCGATGCCCTAGTGAATCCTCTAGGATGAAGTCATCGGCATGAATCCTTACCGACTTAGGCTGGGCTGACTAGTATCGTGTTCCCTTTTAGAGCCGAAGAGAGGCTAGGATTACCTAGGCTGTTTGGGGGTGCCTAACACCTTCCCTAACAGTACCTTGAGTCCCCTATCCAATTTCTCTCATTTTCGCAAAAGTTATTCTTTTTTACGCTGTTATTCTATACTTCTGCACTTTTACCCTTTTGATGGCAGATCAATCCTTCCCCATCTGGTTTTTCTTATTTTCTTTTCAAAAATAAGGTGGCGACTCCATATCACGAGCCATCCGCCCCACGTGGTGATGCACTCCTAAAATTATTTTTCCATTCTCTATGCCTTGGCCTGTCCGTCGGCCCTGTCGATGAAACCTCGTGGGCTTTCGAGTAATAGTCGGATGAAAGAGAGGGTACACTAGTCAAGTATGATGAGCAAGGAGATCCGCAAGCTCACCTTTGAGCCTACTGTGGAGACATGGCCCCCTTATAGTATGACGACAAGCTCTTCATCCGTCTTTTTTAGAAGTCATTAGCCAGGCCAACTTTAACTTAGTACATGTCGCTAGACCTTCCAAAAATCCATACTTGGGACCAATTGACCTCAATGTTCTAGGAATAATATGCATATAACTTGGATTTGGCCCCCAAGTTGGAGGACCTCAGGAGTCTCTAGCAACGAGACAATGAATTTTTTAGTTGTTATGTTGGCAGATGTTGGGCTTTAACATCCCAAATCTGAGACAAATCCTCCAAAGAAGAATCAATAGAACTGATAATGTAGAGCACCTATCCAACACTTGCGGCACTACTGTCAATGAACACCTTTAATACTTTCGCCCAACTCATCAAGGATGGAAGTCACTTTGAATCAAACCTGAGGTTTGGAAGATTCACAGCCCTTCCACTCGGAGGCCCATTAGATGGATCAGCCACCTCTAAACCCTTCAATGCTGGAAGTGGGGTCAATGGCCAAAATCAGAAGACAGTGTTCGATAAGGCTCCAGTGGCGGTGGTGGCACCCCCACCACCCCTTTAGCCTTAGTAGGTCTATGCACCTGCCCCGATATACTAGGCTTCGGTAATCCAACCCATACAGCAACCAATATATTTGCCTTAGGCAACCCAAATGTAACAACCCTGGAGGCTGAGAGTGCAACCTCCACATGTGGTGGCTTAGCCTCCCCTTCCACACCAACAAACATCGCCTATCTAGTGGCAAAATCGAGGGCAAGGCCAGAATCAAAACTGGTAGTGGCAGCTTGCGTCGTAGTGACAACAACATCAACAACCCAAGCCAGCATGATTGGCGGCTCCTTGACAATACACCCCACTGTCAGAATCGCTAAGTCAGGCGTTCGCCAAGGTATGATCTTTCTTAACTCTACCAGTTGTTAAGCCACCACTTGCAATTTTTTTGACATGGTACGACCCACACTTGTATTGCGAGTATTATAGAACCGCCGCTCATGCTACTGACCACTACAGGTCCCTGAGAGATGCCATCCAGCATCTCATTGACTTGGGTACAGTGGAGTTACATCTTCTGACCCATCAACAGCAAGTCCAACTACCTTTTTCGGACCTTGCAGCCCAATCGACAATCAACATTGTTCTGTTAGCCTCTCGACCAAGGTAACCCTGACCAGTCAATCTCATCCAACAAGTTTCAGCTCAAATGTCTCGACCTATCTGTCAACTTAACCTGATCAACCTAATCCGTCTTGCCAACAACCTACCAACAGAGGTCGAGCTCCGACCCTATCATCGGCAAGTGGCTGCCTCAGTCCTCATTATCACTAGTGGTCGGAGGAGGAGAAGGGCAGGGTGACTAACGTAGCCTCAAGCCATTGGTCTAACACTGCCAAAGCCTCTTCACACAGCTTATCCAACCATGGTCACCGAAAGAATTGGTGGTGACTTAATCCTGAAGAACTTTGCCTCAACAAAGCTAGTACTGCACGAGATTTTGTCTCGGCGATATACGGCAATCAGCCCTCCGCAACTAGCTTCCGGGGCATCCCCCGCCGCTCTATCCAAACCTATTTTATTCTCTCCTACCGCCAGATTGCTGGCTCTAGTGCAGCGGCTAACAGTGCCAAAGTCTTCGATGGAGGCACCTGCCTGCAACCTCACACCATCACTCACAAAGTGGCAACTCAAGGGGAAGCAGGTAGAGGAGGGCCCCTCTTCCTCAAGATTATCATCTAAGGGATGTTCAACCATAATGAGATTAGGGTAGATTTATCGGCCTAAACAACCAACACCATCGGTAAGAGCCACCCCATCTGTGGTAGTGCAAACATCAGCCCTGGTACAACAATCGGTAACCGCCTCTTCGCCCTCGCCGTTAGATTTGACCGAGCAACTAAAGAAGGTTAGAGCGAATATCTCACTTTAGGATCTCATCAGGACGTCCATTGAGCACAGGGAGGCTTTCCTTAAGGCCTTCCAGTCGCTAGGGTCACTCCTCAATTGGTGCCAATAGCCATGGATGCCATGGTGGCATCGGTTACCTCTCCCACCTATCTCTATTTCTCAGATTTGTCACCAGCCGACACAAATCATAATATGTCGCTCTATATCATGGTCCAGTATAGAGACTTATGTATTCCGATGGTCATGATAGACGACGGATTCACACTCAATCTATGTCCCTAACAGGTAGTGTGCAAGATAGGTTTGGTTGAGGACAACCTCCTCCAATTAGACAAAGGGATGAAGGGGTTTGACGGTTTGCTTCATAAGGCCAAAGGAATGATCACCCTGCCACTTCAAGTCGGTCCAACAACATTCGATGTTCTACTTCATATAGTAGACATCCTAGTGTCATACAACATGATCTTGGGGCATCCCTGGTTGCATGAGAATCGAATTATCCCGTCAACCTTGCACAAGATGTTGAAATTTTTCTAGCAAGGGGAAATAGTGGTAGTCCTGATAGAGGATTATTAGGATCAGGACCCGTCCATAGCCATGGTAGAACCACCAGCACTCACCAAAGGATAGACATACACCCTTCCTCTGGACATAGAGCATGCCCAGTGTACAACGACCTTCGACTATCTAACTCGAAGGATGCAACCGGTAACAGAAGAGTCAACGGTCGAAGAGTCTGCCCCAGAGGATGGACTTTCCAAGTTATTCACAACAAAACTACCAGAAAATGACCCAGCACTCGATCCCTGACAGCTGGACAACTCGAGCACACCAGCTGCTACCAAGCTATAGTGGTATGTGCAAACACAAGGGTTAGCTAGGTTTGCAGGTTATCTAGGTACAAAGGAAAACCTAATAGGCTCTAGGATAAGTAGTACCCAAGGCCCAGATGCAAGGATGAGGGCTAGGCAACCCATTCAAGTACGCCATCAAGATGATGAAGCTCCGGATTCATCCTCTTGGAAGACAGCATGTTGTCTAGGGCTTGGCATCCCGTAGAAGATTGCCAACACGAGGTTTTGCGCAACTAGGACCGGAACCCCTTCCTTCCTTCCAATGCAAGGGGCATTGCTCCCCTTGCCTTCATCCATCCAACGGGGAGTCATTGACTCAAGTTTCCAACGTCTGAATTCATCTTCGGATGTCCAACCCCACTTCAACCAGCTACCAATGTCCAAATCTGACAAACTGAACATCTTAGGTGGCTATCAGATTCAAAGTTTAGCCAGGTAAGGCCTCCACACCCTCCAGGCAGGTCAAGATGAAGGTAGCATCTCCTCCTTCCTACTGGAGGACATAACTTATGAAGATGAACTACCCAACAAAGAGTAGCAACAATTCAACCAGGCACTGGTCAACCCCTAGGCACAGTTGCCAAAAACCTCTGGAGTCACCTACATAGATGAAACAAAGGTAGTGAACCTAGGTAGTGAATTAGTCTGGAAGGAAATCAAAAGAGAGTGAACCTAGGTAGTGAATGAGCTCCTCATAGCAAAATACTGGCAGCTGTTGATTAAACTGCTATAAGAATTCATGGAGGTCTTCTCATGGGGATATGAAGATATACCTGGCCTGGATGAGTAGATCGCAATTCATCAACTCCCTCTCAAGCCTGGAGTCTGTCCTATTGTTCCTCTTTTACACAACACTTGTAATTCAGTTCTTGTAAAAATTATGTGTGCGAAATATTTTAATTCACTGCAAGTGCACAAGTTTAGATATAGCTAGTGTGCAAGTATGGGTTTATCCACAGGGATTAGTTTTGCTTGGTGTTTAGCTAAATTGGTGTATTTAATTAATGGAACAAGTGATTAAATATCTTTTAAGCAATGTCACAGTTGCTCTGTTCCAATTAACCGCTAGGATGCTCTTTAAATATCTCCTGCATTATACCTTCTAGAGAGTTCTTTCATTAACTCTTAATTTCTTCACCACTTAGAATATTTGGATTTTAAACTTCTTCTTTTAGTAAATGATTTGAATTTTACATTGAAAGACTCTATCCAATGAATTTTACTTCCAAATATTTAATTCTTCTTAAGTTTCAACATTATACACTTCAGTTTGCATAAAATTTATCGTTTTGCATAGAAAAAGCACTTAACCCTCGAGGTAGCTCGTGGGTAAACGTCTTCGCCCTCGAGCTTACTCGAGGGTTGTGCAAAATTAGTACGATTCGAATTAGCTGAAACTTTTAAGAGTTGAATACTTATATTTTTGGTCTTTTTAGATATTTTAAAGCACAACAAACAACACAATGCATGAAACACAATACAATACAAATAACTTGTAACATAAAAGTGTAACATTAATTTCTTCCTTCGAAACTTGCTCAGGTTGGGAACTTCTCTTTGTCTTTACTTCCAATCCACCAGGTCGTTAATTTGAGATTTTGGGCGTCACTCCACAATTACACCAAGGAATAGAGAAGGAAGCAGTTGACATTGAGAGTCTCTCCTTCAAGGATACACTTAGGTTGAGAAAAGAATAGCAAATGCACTATGTGAATGGTTGGAGAAGAGGAGGTCATCAATCTCCTCTCGGAAGAGATGAGTGGGTGGAAGATGGAAGATGGAGAAGATGGAAAATGCTCTATGAATGGCGGATGGAGGAAGAAAAGGGGGGGGGGGTTAAGTTTCATGACTACGAGACTGTTTTATAGCTAGGAGAATTGGTAGTTCATGAGTTGGCAGTTAACAAGGGCATGGTGCATGTCCGGACGTGTGAGATTATTCCATGCAAGCCACTTCTTTAACTTGTCCGTCCACATTCTCCATAGTTGAGTTTCAGCTAAATTAATGCTCAATTCTGCTCTTCTACATATTTCCTTGCAATTTCTCATCGAATTCTCCTACATATACTTAAAGAATACCTTTCATGAAACACATCATATTACAGAAGAAATAATTCATAACATTTAAACCTTAACTATGATTATAATTTCTATTACATCAATGAAATCTATTGCACAGAACAAATAGGGTACAGGCTCAAGGGTAATCCAGTTTACTCTCGCATAAGTTCGTGGGTAAATGGCTTAACCCTCGAACTCTACACTTAGATATAAATTATGATTTTTTTCCTATGGATTAATCACTTTATCAGCAACCTAAAGAGTCAAATATCAATCATTAATTCCTTTCTCAATAGGTAATCAACACAAACATAATTAACGACTTAAAACTTAATTCATGTATCATTAAAGTGAATAAACGTGCATAATGCTCAAAAGTATAATTAACCTTGTAATCATCATTATTCAATGCAAAATGTAATTAAAACACATGAATTAATATCAATAAAATGCACACTTTTGAATCTGAACAAATCCCCCATACTTAAGTTTTGCTAGTCCCTTAGCAAAATACTAAAATAAAACCATAAAAACTATAAAAGTAATAAAGACTAATAAATAAAACTAACTAAAACTATGCTAGGCCACTTTCCTAGGGAACATAACTACACTTAGTAAGTGCAGCAAGCCTTTAAACCCCTAGGTTACTCTAATAGCGGAGTTGTGTCTCCGGAGGGTTTTCAGTGGATACACTCACAAAGTCCAAAGAAATAAATAAAAAGAGAAAGAGAGAGAAGAAGAAAGAAGAGAAACAGAACAAACCCAAGGATCGTTTGAATCACTTGTTGCTAGAACAATTTTAGGGGAATGAGGTGGCTCAGTCTTACAACACTCTCTCTCCTTGCCCTTAAATTGAATAGACTCATTTTAAAATGTGAACAAGAAGTCACCTATTCATGAGAACCATCTGTCTTGTGCAAGCAAGAGGAATTCACACTTTCACCACTCTCAATCAGAAATTAAATCATTAAAGTAAGCACACACATCTCACCAACAAAAGAGGGTAATTTAAGATACTCCATTCCTTTCTAAGATTGGAAAATGTTGTGGCCGATAGACAAGGGATAAGGTAATAATACACCATCACTCAGAATGTTAACTTGTTGATATAGTATTATTCTACTTCATTCTCACATCCCAAATGACTTCAAATATTCCCCTTTTCTACTCATACTGACATTGATCCTTTAAATTTCCTGTTTTATTTTATTTTATTTTTTTTATTATATGTATAGTTTTTTTTTTTTTAGTACAAATAACACAAAGTAAATGACATAACTAGCATTGCACACTTCAAATTAATAAATGACCCGTAATCAATTAATTTCACCTCCATAGCCTAATTCCCAAGTAAACTCCATGATGCATTAAAGCTCATACCTTTGCTACCTTCCTTCACATCACCTCTAACTTAGACAAGTCTAGGAGATATCCTAAGATAATGCTCACCAAAATAGAAAATTTTCATATCATGATCATTTTTATGGTGGCACTCGGCATAAGTTATCTCTCCATTCAAATAGGGTAATGGGAAAGGAAAATAATTCACTTTAGAAAACTAGGTTAACAAGGCATTAATTCAAATGAAATAGGATGACTCAACCCATTGCACAAGTTAATCTGAAATCCATCTCATTTAAGAGAAATAGGTTATTTGGAATTGGCTCTGGAAATTCTCCTCTCAAAATAATAAGGTCTTCCCATTAATTCTAATAGCAACACTTGAAACTTACATTCTTCAAGTTTTGTTCTTGAGACAAACATAAAAGATATAAAAGATGGAAAAATCACAGCAAATCACAAATATTTTTAAAATTTTAAAATTTTGAACATAACCTTCCCCCCATACTTAAACTTTGCATTGTCCTCAATGTAAATGGAAAAGTTTAGTATAGAAAGGAAAATTCATACAATATACATCCCTAACATCAAACATGAAAATATGATGCATGCTAAAAAAATGCATTGAATTTAATAGGATGAAGCATGTGAAATGCATAAGTAATGCTACAGAAATTAAATACAAATGCTATGCATCAATAAAATATGATGATAATGAGGTTTTTTTTTTTTTCTCTCTTCACATAAATAATATAAAAGAAATAAAAATAGTGCTCCTATATATCTATGCTCGTGGAATTGTAATGGCTCACAAGAAAATTAGGTGGTTTATAAACAGACACCACCAAACTGCAGCTTTATTGGCTTAAGTTGAGTGGTGTTGCACATCCCCTCCATGAGCTATGTGCCCATTAAGTACACGGGGATTCGGCACAGATTGACTTGGAAGAGCACCTTTGTTTCTCAGGTTCAGTGAATTAGATATTTGGTTCAATTTGTTTAATAGCTTGATCATGTGCAATAAATAATTTGGGGATTAGATTTTAATGCCGAGTCTACTTTTTGCATTAAGCTTGTTAATTATTTCTCAAAAGTCTGATCATGAATAGGTTGGTTATGATTTACATTTAAAGAACTATTGTTCATTGCGTTTTGTTCAATAAAAGGCTATCTTACAGATTGAGGTGGTTGTTGACCTAGGTTTTTCCATGAAAAATTAGGATGGTTTCTCCACCTAAGATTATAAGTAGAATTGAAATTTGAGTTGTTACGTTGATTATAAAATAAAGCAATAACATCTTTAGAGTCATTTAAAATAGGACAATCCTCTACAGCATGACCTATGGCAAAGCAACTTGTACATTTTGGCATGGTAGGCTCATTCTTTTGTTTAAGTTGTAGTTCATCAATTTTATGTATCAAGCTAGCCATCTTAGCTTCTAAGGCAACATGTGGTTCAACAATATGGACTCCCCTAGGGGTAGGAATTTGTACTTGACTCACTTCAGTAGCACTCTCCCATTGGGCAGTTCTTTTGGCTAGATCTTCTAAAAATTTTCAAGCATTATCTATTCCTTGGTTCAGAAATCCATTTTGACTTAAAGATTCCAAGAGTGTCTTTGTGTGATAATCAATTCCTTCATAAATAGTTCAGATTTGAGTCATTCTCTATACTCCATGATGTGGGCATTGAGCTAGGAGATCATGAAACCTTGCAAAATATTTTCAGAAAGGTTCTCTTGGCTTCTGCCTACAATTCAAAATTTCATTTTTCCTTTTAATTGTGACATGCATTGGATAATATTTTCCTAAAAATTTAGAACAGAATTGATTCCAAGTGATAATAGAATTCAGTTGTAAACTATATAACCACCTTTTTGCACTATCTTTTAAAGCAAAAGGCATATACCTTAATTTAATTACATCAACAGTCATGTTTGGTACTTTCATCACATTACACACTTCATTAAATTCTTTAAAAAACCAATAAGCATCTTCTTTTTCAAATCCATGAAATTTTGGTAACTAGTTGATGTAATTGGAATTTAATTCAAATCTGTCATTAGGACATTCAGGTAGTGTTATGCAGGAAGGTTCATCCATTAAATTAGGGTAAAACATACTATCTATTGTTTGTTCTATAGGTTGTTCTTGCTGTGGGGCAGCCATAATTGTTGTAGGTGTTCTGACTAACCTATGAGATGAATCCCTAGACCAACCTGACATACAACATTTAAATGTAAAAGAAGATTTGCTTGTGTACCATCATTAAATAAGCTTTAGTTGTCATTTCATGTTGTCATGCAACAGGTGCATCTGTTTACAATAATACCACAACTATAGTAAATGATATAAAATTTCAGATTTCATAAAAACATGCAACCAAACAACAAAGATGTTCATTCAGTTTTTGAGTACAATATAACAAAGACGTTCCAAAAGAAATAAAAACATTGCAAGTGTTCAATAGGGGAGTTTTTGAAACAACCCACGGCCAGGTTCGTGGGTAAACTAGTTTACCCTTGAACTAACATGTGGGTAGACAGAAAATATTATACACAGTGTTGCAGAGTATTTACATAGGGTATTAATTCATGGAACTACACTGTTAAGAAGGCAAGGTTAATTGATGAATAAGTTCAGCATTACAGCCTCCATCAACTAGCTGGATCTTGTAATAATAGAGATTATCCCAAGCACAATAAATAAGAGTGTCTCCATTGATGAAACAGAAAGCCTTGATTCTTCCCAAAAATGGCATGTTAGGTGTTCCCAAATCTTCCAGTTGCAATTCAATGTAGACTCGATTCCATTCCCATTTTGCAATGTCCTGTACCCTCCAAATTTCATTTCATCATCCCACCATCTAATTAAACTTAGAGATTCAGGCTCTCCATTAGTTCCCCCAAATATAGCTAGCTCGACTAAATCATAAAATGAACTTGATAATGCTCACATAGGGTATGGGACAGGTAGGAGTTTCACTGATTCATCTTCAATATTGATGGCAATAACCGTAATCTCATTAACAAATGTAGGGGTACAGCTTGTTATCAAGTAAATGATTCCATCGATAATCACATGATTTTTGTTGTTTGTTGATCTCCCTTAGAAATAAATTCTTTCGATAGGTTACCATTGATGTTTATCAAAATGATAAACTAACAAATATTGCCAATCAGTCCACATTTGAGGTTCCTCCCAACAAAATAATTTGTGCATTATCCTTTTATCAGTACCCTTAAATGTTAAAACTACACCTAAATCAAGTAACACAAGTTTGTCTCTGTTAGGGTTTGGGAGTAACAATTCTATATTTGTAGCAGCGTTCTTAATCCCAATATCAGATCTGTTAGAAAGTTGTTCTCCAAAATGTCTGAAAATAATTAGCCCACCATTACAACCTAAAATATTTTCAATTCGTTCCAGTGATGTAGGTTGAATTCCTACCTCAGAATCATTTCCATGATATACATATTTTCTCAAAAATGCTCATACCAAATCACTTTACTGATTGTATTTTTCATTTTGTATGCTTGGTGCGAACAAAAGTAATGCTCTGAAATAAATGCCCAAACACTCTTGCTCACATAACTTAGTTTGCATATTTCTCTCGCTACCAAATGACTTAAAACCTCGTGCAAGATATCTATGGGAATCTTCACCGCTCATTAAAATTCATTAAGCATAAATAGTACATTTAATCAGAAATAAAACTCAACTCGATTCATCTAATAATTCTAAAATAAATGCACAATATACGAGTATTAATATGATTAAAAATGACTGCACAATAAAAATTTCTGAAGATTCTGTCTACTGTAGCTTACCCTCGGACTAAGTTCAAAGGTGTTTACCTTCAGACTACCTCGTGGGTAAACCCGAAAACTATTAATTAATTACGGATCTTCCCATCTGACTGTCCGATTACCCGATTAATTTTATAAAAATCATTAAGGCCCTATCGTGCATTAACCCCTTTTTTCACGACCTATGTTCATAGTGCTCTCCTCCTCCCATGATACACCATCACTTCCACCTCCATTGCTCCTCCCTTTGCTCCAGCATCAAGCTACGAATGGATTAAGATGCTGAACTTTAAGAAGTTCAAGTTGAATGCTGAAATGTGGCATAACAATGGGAAAAGAAAGCTCAAAGCCACGATCAGGTAGCAGAAATTGAAAATGATAAGAGAATACATTGTCGTGTGTCTAAAACAAAGTAAGGAGGCTGGTATCATAGTGCCAACCTTCCTTAAGGAGAAGATAGCCTCTCATATTGAGAGAGAAGTAGGGCAGGAGCAGTTAGCTTGCCCTAAAAATCATTTAGTACAAGAATGGATTAGGAGGAGGTGCATATTTTGGTTTCATAGGGAGGTATTCTGTTTAGCCACTACAGGGTCTATCAAAATTAAAACAAGGACTTACTTTTGCATGCCGTGGCAAACAATAACACCAACCAAGTCCATTTCAACTGAGGAGTGGATGAGATTACTTAGGTTTGAGCAATTTGAAATGACATCATCTGGGTGGCATAAGGGTAGTCTCAAATGAGATAAAACCAAGGAAAAGATACTGAAAGATTTTAAGTATCAACTGCAACATTTCCGCACCAAGGTGGAAAGAGAATTTGTTACCCTCCCCATAGTAGTTTCATAGGCCATAAGCAGTTATACTCAGCAGTCTTGGTAGGATGAATGTGCCATTAGGCCTAAGAAGGTCTTGGATCAACAAATTGTCTTAGTTAAAGCTGAATTATGATTTATGAAGGCTGTCCACTCCATCATCATGGATTTAAATCACACCTCAGTGGTTAGAGATGAAATTTTTGCGTGCCTCCCTAAAGATAGAGATGAGAGGGAGTAATATGAGTTTTATATGCAAACATATCTCTCTCTGGGAGAGAGCTTTCAGGTTGCTAAAATTGCCTCACAGTGTGCCTTATATGATTGGAGAAAGCACACTGCAGAGAAGGCTACCTAAGCTGCTGAAATGGCTGAAGTTGAAGCTCTACAGAAGGTAGTAGAAGTCAAAGTTAAAGAAGAATCCTGAGAGGCAAACTTCAGGCAATACAGTGAGATGATGGCAGGCCCATTTGAACCATGTGGGGTTGAGAGAATAGTTGAAGAAGCTCAACCACACAAAGGCAGTGAAGAAGAAGAGTGGATTGAAACAGACTCAGAGGAAGAAGAAGAAGAAGAAGAAGAAGCACCACAACAACAACCACCATAAGAATCACTAGAGCAACAACAAGAACAACCATAAGAGGAGGAGCAAATTCCACTTGTTGGGTAGGAGGAAGAACATTCAACTAGTAGTGATGATGAACTCACCCTAGGTGAGTATATTCATCAACACAAAAGGGCTAATCCTCCTCCACAAGAATCAATAGTCCTTAGGGAAGCTCCTCGGGTTGAAATGGAAATTCAAGTGGAGATTCAGGTATAGTTAGGGTTTTGGGTTGAACATATTTTTCTTTAATTTAATTTCCCCCTTTTAGGTGATTTAAAATGTTGATTTGTTAATTTTAGGAGGAAGGAGCTACTGTTGGAGCGGTAGTTCCATTTTTGGACCCCCAAGACAGTGAAAGGGTAAATCAAACCATCCTTGAAGCCATTCAGTTTGCTTTAGAAGAGGGCTAAGTAATAATTAAAATTCATTCCCTTTAGTTGTTTTTTTATTTTTTTTAAGTTTATAAGTTTTTCTCTGTTTTTTTATTATTATTACGCATACGTGGTTTTTAAATATTGTAGCATGAGATGAGGTCCTTAGAAAAAGAAGAAGAAGAAGAACAAGAGGGGAGGACTAGTATTAGTCCTCCAGCCTCAAGTCCAATGCAGGCTCACTTTGATTTAGGGCAAACAGAGATTTCTACCGAGCAACAAACAAAACAGAGTGGAGAAGAAGATAGAGCATTAGTGATCTATTCTCCACCTACAGAACCAAGTACAGCCATTACTGAAGTATCAGCTCCATCCTCCCCACAACATGCAGAGCCAGCTCAGCACATAGGCACCAATTTAGTGATTTTCAAGGATGCTGAGGCTAGGGTCAAGTTTCAGAACATTAAGAATTATGATATTCTCTTCAGCAGACCAGTAGATTTCGATTTCATGGATGAAATCAAAGACTTACTAGAATTCCAGGGGCTGCTAAAAATTATCCCAAGGTCAGGTAATAATTTCAAGGCTGAGAATTTAGTACCTACCTTCTATTGTAACTTGCATGAAGAGGATGGGGATTTTGTAACCAATGTAACTGATGTGAACTTATATCTGACACCTGAATTAATATATGAGAGCCTAGGGCTAAGGAATGAGGGTGTAAAGGTTTTAGAGTCCTCTACAATGGCAGATTGGTTTGAACAGGACATGAAAAATAGCATGGCCATAAACCCTCAGATTAATTTGTTCAATAGGCTGAAACATATGATAGGCAAAGCCCATATGGTTGCATTGATTTTAATCAGAACAATATATCAAAGATTCAGACATGATGTAGAGTTGTTCGTCTTTGTAAAGATTGCAATATATGTTGTATTAAATAGAATTCAGGTGAACTAGTACAGAGTTTTCATTTCAAAGATCACAAGCATCAAAAGAAACTATTCTATGGTGATCTCATCTACTAGTTAGTGTCGAGCTCCTCTGACCTATCAGCCTAGGCAATTTAAAAGTTAAAATCTAGAGTGTTGACTGCCAAGGACTTGAAACAGTTTTCTACGGAGGATCAACCGACACCTCAAATCCATAGTGAACCATCTACATCCCAATAGAGATGATCAACTGCTATATCAGAAAAGATGGACACTGTGTTGGAACAGTTGACAACTCTGAAAGAAGAAGTTGCAAACTTAAAATCCAGACTTCCAGAGCTATAATTAATTTTTTTCTTCTTTTGATGATGATGTAATTAAAACATTTGGAGAGAAAACTCTCTCATGTTGTACCCTTTAACATTTTAAATGACATATATTTTAAGATTTTGATTCTGTATGTACTTCAAATTGTGTATGTTGTTTTTTTTTTAAAAAAATTTGTGCATCCTTAATTGTTGTGCATTTTAAATTTGAACAAATGCCATGGTTTTCTAAACCCTTGAAAAATTTTCAATTTGCAATCTAATGGATAAATATAACACAACACCCATTCAATTAAACCATTTCAGAGAAATTAAGCGCTTTATGAACATACTTGTTACAATCATGCAATTCTATGAGTTGCATTCTTCTTTCTTTCCTTAATTCACTAAATTGTATTTATCTTTAAAACCATTCAAATTATGAAATAACTTTTTATCTCACTCAAATGATTAACAGTGTTTAATTTCAGTAAACCTTATGCTTAACAAGTGTATTTCCTAGCAAACAGAACCATATTTGGTTCACAGGGCAATAACCCTCGCATAAGTCCTTGGGTAAACTAGATAACCCTTAGACTTATACAAGGTTTATCCCCATAGCACTTTACTTTTTTATTTTTATATAATAATAATAATAATAATTTTATTTTATTTTTTTAGTATTGCAGTTCGAGGGTAAACAAGATAACCCTTGAACTTACTCCGAGGGTAAAATAGATAACCCTCGAAGTAGGTTCTTCTATTATATTTTAACAATATGACATAGTTTGAGGGTAAACACGATAACCCTTGAACTACTCTGAGGGTAAATAGGATATCCTTCGAAGTAACTTCGAAATAAAACATAGTAGCAATTTGAATAGAAATATTTTTACAAACTTTATATATTATATATTATATTCTTTTGTTTTTGTTTCCTTTTTTTTTATATTCTTTTACTCTCCTTCTAAATCAACAAACTCCACCTCTTTCCTCTCCGAAAATTTTAGAAAATGTTTTAATCTTTGACCATTAATTTTAAAAATTTCATGACTTTGAGGATCCTCCAAATCAACTGCTCTATATGGATAAACATGGTTAATAACAAATGGACTAGTCCATCTGGACTTCAACTTTCTTGGAAAAGAGTGTAGTCTGGAATTATATAATAAAACTTCTTGTCATTTTTCAAATATTCTGTGTAAAATTGTTTTATCATGCCATGCTTTCATCTTTTCTTTAGCTATTTTTGAACTTTCATAGGCTATATTCCTTAACTCCTCTAATTCCACTAATTGTACTTGTTTATTACTACCTACTGTTTTTATACTTAAATTTAATTACTTAAGTGCCCATAATGATTTATGTTCTAATTCCACAGGTAAATGACAAGACTTCCCATATACTAATTTATATGGAGTTGTCCCTAATATTGTTTTATAGGTTGTTCTATATGCCCAAAGAGAATCATTTAGCTTATTAGACCAGCCCCTTCTAGTGGTGTTTACTACTTTTTCTAAAATTCCTTTAATTTGTTTGTTAGCACTTTCAACTTGTCTACTGGTTTGAGGATAGTAAGGGGTAGCTAACTTATGTAACACTTCATATCTTTTCAATAACTTCTCAAAGTTTTTGTTACAAAAATGAGTTCCCCTATCACTGATAATTGCTCTTGGAATACCAAATCAAGACATTAGATTGGATTTTAAAAATCTCATTACTATTATAGAGTCATTAGTTTTAGTAGGAATTGCCTCTATCCATTTGGTTTCATATTCTACTACCAAGAGGATATAAACAAAACCATTTGAATTTGGAAAAGGTCCCATGAAATCTATACCGTAGACATCAAAAACTTCTACTTCTTGGATAGGATTGAATGGCATCATATTTCATTTTGTAATTTTACCTACTTTTTGGCCTTGAACACATTTTTTACAATATTTATATGCATCTTTAAACAATGTTGGCCAATATAGGCCACTATGAAGTACTTTTAAAGTAGTCTTTTTAGCTCCAAAATGTCCTCTAGTGAGTTGATCATGACAAAATGACAATACTGATTGAGTTTCTATTTTTGGGATACATCTCCTTACAATCTGATCAGAGCATTGCTTAAATAGGTAAGGATCATCCCAAAAGAAGTATTTAACCCTCAAAAAGAATATTTTCTTGTCTAAATTAGACCAGTCATGAGGTACTAAACTCATAGCTAAATAATTAACTATATCAATATACCATGGGCAAGAATTTAGCATAAACAATTGCTCATCTAGAAATGTATCATCTATTGGCGGATTAGACAGAAATGAAGCATTTAACCTTGACATATGGTCTGCCACAGTATTTTCACAACCTTTCTTATCCTGAATTTCCAAATCAAACTCTTGCAATAACAAGATCCATCTTATAAGCCTTGGTTTAGCATCTTTTTTAACTAACAAATACTTAAGTGTTGAATGATTGTGTAAATGATAGTGTGACTGCCTATTAGATAAGACTTAAGTTTTTCTAAGGCAAAAACAACTGCTAGAAATTCTTTTTCAGTTACACTGTAATTAATTTGTGTTTCGTTCAATGTCTTACTAGCATAATATATTACTCTTGGTAGTTTGTCTAATTTCTAACCCAGGACTGCACCTAAAGCATAATCTAATGCATCACACATTAATTCAAAAGGTTGAGACCAATCGGGTGCATAAACTATAGGTGAAGTGGTTAGGGCTTCTTTAGGAAAATTAAAAGCTTTCGTGCATTCCTCATTAAAATCAAATTATGCATCCTTAATTAACAATTGAGTTAAAGGTCGAGCAATTTTACTAATTTTTTTAATAAATCTTTTATAAAAACTAGCATGTCCTAAAAATGCTCTTATATCTTTAACTGTTCTAGGAATAGGTAAATTGGATATTAGTTCTACTTTTGCTTTGTCAACTTTTATACCTTCAGTAGAAATAACATGTCTTAAGACTATTCCTTGTTTAATCATAAAATGGCATTTTTCTCAGTTTAATATTAACTTTTTCTGTTCACATCTCTCTAACACTTTTTGTAAATTACTTAAACATTTTTCAAATGAGTCCTCGTATATAGAGAAATCATCCATAAACACTTCTAAAAATTCATCTATAAAATCTGTGAAGATGCTTGTCATACATCTTTGAAATGTAGCAGGTGCATTGCATAGTCCAATAGGCATACGACTAAAGGCAAATGTTCCAAATGGACATGTAAAAGTTGTTTTCTCTTGATCCTCAAGTGAAACAGAGATTTCATTGTAACCTGAATAGCCATCTAGGAAACGATAATACTCATGCCTTGCCAATTTTTCTAACATTTGGTCTATAAAAGGCAGTGGAAAGTGATCTTTCCTAGTTGCTACATTCAATCTTCTGTAATCTATACAAACCCTCCAACCAATTTGAACTCTAGTTGGAACTAATTCCTTGTTATCATTTTCTACAACTGTTATCTCAGATTTCTTAGGTACTACCTACACTGGACTCACCCAAGAACTATAAAATATTGGATAAATTATATCATTGTCTAACCATTTTAGAATTTCCTTTTTAACAACCTCTTTAATATTTGGATTTAATCTTCTCTTTGGTTGCCTAACGGGTTGAATTTCAGATTCTAGATTAATCCTATGTTGGCAAATAGTTGAACTTATACCTTTTATGTCAGACATCTACTATCCTATTGCTCATTTATGCTTTCTTAACACTTTTAAAAGATTTTCTATTTGTATTGATGTTAAATCAGAAGTAATAATGATTGGTAGATTCTCATTTTTCTCCAAAAATGCATACTTTAAATTTTCTGGAAGTGGTTTCAGTTCAAGAACAGGATATTCTGAAATTAATGATTTGTTATCATCTTCGAATTGTTCTTTGTTTACATCCATAATCTCAGTTTGCTCAGATATTTCGAGCAGACCCTCCTGGCTCATTAGTTGGTGCGCTACCAACAGCAAGGGATTAGTTCGGTAATCCCACCCAGGCCAACCATCCATGTCTCAGAGATGCCGCATACTGAAGAATATGATGTCATCGCCACTCTCGTGGCAGGTCAGTTCTTTCAGTCGCCACTACAGCCGGTGGCCGCCACTACTACTGCCCCAATGCTAAACTTGCTGGGGCAACTACTTCAGAGGATAGCCGAACTGTAAGCATCCTTTCGGAACATGAGGCCCAACCCACTGGAACCCTCTTGTTCGTTCCAAAACCTCTATTTCTGTCCAGAGGTGATGCTCCCTTCCAACTTCAAGATACCCGAATTGGTCAAATATAATCGGCACAGTGACCCCCAAGCTTACTGCGGGGACATGGCGGCGCTGTAGCACGAGGAGAAGCTCCTCGTCCGACTGTTCCAGAAATCCCTCCAAGAGCCGGCACTGTCGTGGTACATGTCCTTGGACTTGACAAGAATCTACACTTGGGAGTAGCTGGCGTACATGTTCCAAGAACAGTACGCGTACAACTTGGACCTAGCACCCAAGTTGGAGGACCTTCGCAACCTCTGCCAACGTGAAAATGAGCCGTTCAGTGGCTACGTTGGTAGATGGAGGGCCCTGGCGTCCCAAATTTGAGACAAGCCAGCTGAGGAAGATTCCCTATGCATTCAGTCATACACCACATTCTCCCAGTTGATCAAGGTCGGCAGTCGCCTGGAGGGGTTTTTGAAGTTGGGAAGATTCTCGGCCCTCCCTTTTGGACCCAACATTGGAGGAAACATCTGTCCTAGGCCATCGGCAACCAGCGACAACGGGGGCAACAATCGCAGCTTCTAGAGGAACGACAATGGGTAGCCGTCTCCCATCGCGGTCATGGCAACCGCACCCCCACCATATCAATCGCAGCAAGTGTACGCTTCGACCCAGGAGTATCGTTCGCCAACCATCACCTCGATTCAGCAACCGGTCTACATGGCTTGACCGGCACCAAATCAGCAGCCTTGGAGGCCAAGGGCTCCACCACCGGCAGCTACACTAGAGCCGCCGGTGTCACGGCAATGGCAGGCAACAGCCCTAGGATCCTCCTGTCGAAGAAACCAGGGGCAAAATGGGGGCCCAACAGCAGCCGCGGCAACCACGCTAATCGCCTATGCAGGTGTAGTAGCTGCATGTAACGGAGTACACGCCGCTCTCGGAACCACTGAGCTAGGTGTTCCGCAGGGCGCAGACGCTGCTCATGCTCCCTCGCCAGCCAGCCCAACCCAAGGTGATCCTCTACTCACCAGCCACCCCGGTTAGAGTGGTAATCCCTGTGGTGCCCTCTGTCCCCAAGGTCCCGGCGGCCAATCTCACTGCCTCAGCCAACACTCCAACCAGTGTAGTCACTTTAACAGCTGTAGCCCCAGCACCACTCCAAGCACATCTGGTAAGGCAGCAGTTCACGCCCTTGACCGCACTGTCTGCTCCAACCGCATCCACCTTTGAGCAGTGTAAGGGCAAGGAGGTAGTCGTCTCTCCAGCTCCCACCCCATTCCAACAACAACCGTTTGCATGCACGGCTATAACCAAGTCTGACCAAGTATATCAACCGAAGCCGCGCCATGAGGGGACCTCCATCCCGGGAGTGCCAAGACAACCGTCAACCGGCAACCATTTGCTTGCTTCATCGGTAGCCACCTCACCAACGCCGGCTACCCACTCACTACTACCTACAAACTTGTCAATCCAGTTGCGGGGGATACGGGCAGATATCTCACTATGGGATCTACTCCGGTCATCCATCGAGCACCAGGAAACCCTCGTTAGGGCACTACAGGTGGCAAAAGTGAACCAAGGCCTCGCTCCCGGAGCCATAGAAGGGATGGTGGCAATAGTTATAGTCCCATCTTTCATCTACTTCTCAGACTTGGACCTCTCACCGGTCGGGATTGATCACAACCTATCCTTGTACATCCGGGTACAGTACAAGGACCTGTGCATCCCCATGGTCATGATTGATAACGAATCAGGGCTAAACTTGTGCCCACTATAGGTCCTACACAAGTTGGAGATCAAGGAAGAAGACTTGCTTCCCATAGACCGAGTAATGAGAGGGTTCGACGACACTCTCCATGAAGCTAGAGGTGACATTGTTCTTCCCCTCATCATCAGACTGATAGCCTTCGATGTACCGATACACGTGGTGGACATCCCCCCAAGCTACAACCCCATTTTGGGCCACCCTTTCCTCCACCAAAATTCCATTGTACCTTCCAGCCTTCACAGGATGCTCAAATTCCTGTGGAAAGAGGAAGTCATTGTTATACTGGCCAAAAATTACTACCGTCTGGGATAGTC
Source organism: Amphibolis antarctica (assembly GCA_024699675.1). Classification (NCBI taxonomy): domain Eukaryota; kingdom Viridiplantae; phylum Streptophyta; class Magnoliopsida; order Alismatales; family Cymodoceaceae; genus Amphibolis; species Amphibolis antarctica. The sequence goes on from JAMKPZ010000104.1 coordinate 40,369, forward strand.
CGTGGCCACCATAGCATCCTCCGGGTCGTAGCGCCTGACACTTGAGCCAACTACCGCCACCTCACCACCCGACCCGTAGAACCCAGCCACCTTCAACTATCTGTCTAGGCACATGGAGCCTTGGGAGGACACCCCGCAGCCAGACTAGGAGCCGAAAGACGGTTTGCTGTAGTTGTTTGGAGAGTCTCCAGTTAGCAGTGAAGGGCCAACCCTTCACCAACCTCCCCCACCATCGTCCATCTTACGGGGAGGAGATTTGGAAATGGACGCTACATTCGACTAGTTCGTACAAGGAAAGGGGACAACAAGGTGCACTCCTTCCCCCTCTCCTTTGACTTAGCGCCACAACACCCACCTAATGACCAGTGTGGGGACCCTCCAGGCTTGTAGGTCATCAAAGTCAAGAGACAAGCCTGATGGCTTCCGGGTGACTCACGCCGGAACCCACACCTTCAACAACAGGGCTTGGCATCCCAAACATAAGTTTGCTGGTAGCTGCGTCCTCAGCAGCCACTGACTCTGCAACCTGACCAAGTCGGTCGAGGCATGGCAATCATACCAAGTGTCTTGCTTAGCACAGGGTATAGTTGGGAGCCATCCGGTCGCCGGTACTATCATCCGGTAGCTGTCAACCTTCCGCAGGGGTGCCGCACCACGGAGTCGGGACAGCAAGCCTGCTCAGTCTAAGTAACATCCTTTACGAGCAGAACACTGGCCAACATCACGGGGCAGAACTAGGGGCATTCTGCCCCTCCCCCACCATAGTCACTCGGACAGGTGAACGTGACCAGCCCGTTGCGCCCTCGTCCGAGACTCTATCTGGTTTCCGCCTCTTATCGGCCCGACAACCGAGTCATCCAACCGAGGTAGAACTAGGGGCATTCTGGCCCTCCCCCTCTTCATGCACTAGGCAGCCAAAGCAGTAGACGAAGTCCGATGGCCTCACACCTCAAGTAGGCGAGCATGACAAATCCGTCGCCTTCTCCTCCGGAGCCTTCCTGGGGTTCAACGTCATTCCTAACCGGCAGCCAGTATACCTACCCGGCACCCAGCTAGGAGACCACAGATGTAGCTCCCGCCAGGTTCATCATCCAGCACCCTTTCAGCTTGAGGGTTAGCAATCAGTGGAGGACCTTGATGGCTTCCCCCTACAAGATCAAGAACTTGAAGAGGTCAGTCCATGGGTCCAACTGCCCGAGTCCACCAGTATAACCTTTATTGACAAAGTTGAACTTGTAAACCTTGGAGATGAACAAAATTGAAAAGAAACAAAAATTAGCAAAGAGGTACCTGAGCCTTACCGACGACAACTCCTCGCACTCCTACGAGAATTCGTGGAGGTATTTGCGTGGGGTTATGAAGACATGCCTGGTTTGGATGAACGGGTAGCGGTCCACCGACTACCTCTCAAAATAGAAGCCTGCCTTGTGAAGTAGAAAGCTTGACGGATGAGATAGGAATGGGCCCAGAAGCTAAAGGATGAAGTTCACAAGCAGTTGAACGTCCGGTTCCTCCAGCCAGTCTTCTACCCGGAATGGGTGGCAAACATGGTGCCCATACCAAAGAAAGATGGACAAGTACAAATGTGTGTCAACTATCAAGACCTCAACAAGGCTAGCCCCAAGGACTTCCCACTACCACACATAGATGTCTTGGTAGACAACGCCGCTAAGTACGGGGTGTACTCTTTCATGGACAGATTCTCTGGTTACAACCAAATCCTAATGGCGGACGAAGACAAGGAGAGGACCACATTCACAACCCCCTAGGGTGTCTTCTGTTACAGGGTGATGCCATTCGGGTTCAAAAATGCTAGTGCTACCTACCAAAGAGCCATGACCACCCTTTTCCATGACATGATGCACAAAGAAGTCGAAGTTTACGTCGACGATATGGTAGTGAAGGCGCGCACACATCAACATCATCTTAAACACTTGAGAAGATTATTCAAGTGCCTAAGGAAGTACAGGCTTAGGTTAAACCTGTCAAAATCAACATTTGGGGCCACCATCGGAAAGCTCCTGGGCTTCGTCATCAGCAAGCAGGGGATTGAGGTGGATCCCGACAAGACAAAGGCAATCTTAGATATGCCTCCCCCATAGATGGAGTAGCAGGTACGAAGCTTGTTGGGAAGGCTACAATACATCGGGCGCTTCATCTCATGCCTCACGCCAACTTGCGAGCCCTTCTTCAAACTGCTGAAGAAAAATGCCAGCTCCGCATGGATAGCAGAATGCCAAGCCGCTTTCGAACACATCAAGCGGCAACTTTCCCGGCCGCCTCATCCCGGATGGTTGCTCTTCTTGTACTTGTCTGTCACGGCCTCTTCCATGGGCACCGTGTTAGGCTAGCATGACACCACTGGCAGAGTTGAGCAGGCCATATACTACCTTAGTAAGAAATTCACCGAGGTAGAAGAATGATATGAACTCATAGAAAAATATTGCCTCTCGCTGGTTTGGACAGTGAAAAAATTGCGACACTACCTGGTGGTCTACCTGGTTCTGTTGCTTAGCCGCCATGACCCCCTGCACTACCTCTTTGACCAGCCGACCTTGGTAGGCAGGTGCGTAAAATGGAAGATGCTCCTCATCGAGTTCGACATCTGGTATGTGTCTCAAAATCCATGAAGGCCCAAGCCATGGCCAACCAGCTAGCGCACCAGCCCCTACCGAATTATCAGCCGTTGGAGGACTCATTCCCAGATGAGCCCATCTTCACCATTGGCGATCCAGATCCAGATCAGCCAGAACCCCATACCCTATACTTCGACGGAGCAGTTAATACCAAAGGCCTTAGAGTGGGGGTCGTCCTAGTGGATCCTCAAGGACGGATGCTGCTCGTAGCCAAGCGGCTTCTCTTTGTGTGCTCCCACAACGAGGCGGAGTACGAGGCTTGCATCATGGGACTATGACTCACACTGGAACACTAGGTCACCCATCTGCATGTGTTCGGCGATGCCATGCTGGTAATCTCCCAAACTCTCAATAGGTGGAGGACCCAAGACCCCAAGCTTCAGCCATATCAGGAACTCGTACTGCATTTGGCGGAAAGCTTCCGGTTCGTCCACTTCCAGCACGTTAGCCATAAACACAACCCGTACGTAGACGCTTTGGCCATCCTGGCGTCATGGGTAACAGTTACGGAAGGTGGAAGCATAGCAATAGAAGTCACAATGCTCCACCAGTCGGCTCACAGTCAAGACGTCTACCGCCTCACGGAAGTCCCCAGGCAGGCAGATGTTGGAACCTTGGCTTTATATCTGGCTAGCCACCCCCAACACCTGGTAGACTGTCGACCCACGTAGAGAATTGGCCCCAGTCAACCGATCGGACAATGCAGACCCCGAGTTCCCAAATGACGATCTGGGGGAATCGCGGCAAGAAGACTACCCCTGGTACTCAGATGTACAAACGTTCCTGGAAACCAAGGAGTTCCCATCAAAAGCCACCATGCAAGATCGACGTACGCTATCCAAGCTAGCAACGGGCTATGTCTTCAGCGGGGGATAGCTCTACAAGCGGTCTTACAACCAGACTCTTCTCTGGTGTGTGAACCAGCCCGAGGCACATACGGTTATGCAAGAAATCCATGAAGGTGTTTGTGGATCCCACATGAACGGGATCCTCCTAGCAAAGAAGATCATGCTGCAAGGCTACTACTTGAGCACAATGGAGGCAGACTACACAGCCTACGTCCGTCACTGTCACCAATGCCAGATTAATGGAAATCTCATCCACGCGCCCCCTAGAGAACTATACAACATGGCTTCCCCTTGGCCATTCTCTATGTGGGCCTTGGATGTGGTAGGCGAAGTCAAGCTGACAGCCACCAATGGACACTGGTACATACTGGTGGCCATAGATTACTTCACCAAGTGGGTGGAAGCGACATCCTACAAAACTGTCACGGTAGCCGCCACCTAGAAGTTTTTGTGTAACCACATCATCACCTAATATGGTATACACTTCGAGGTGGTAACCGACAACGGTACCAACTTTACAGCCAAGCAGGTCATAGGCTTCCTCGAGTAGTGCCGTGTCTACCACCTAAGGGCATCCCCCTACAGGCCACAGATGAATGGAGTGGTCGAAGCGGCCAACAAGACATTGGTCCGGATCCTCAAGAAGATGGTCCGAATGCACAAGGACTGGCATGACCATCTCCCATACACACTTTGGGCCTACCGAACGTCCTTGTGAACTGCCACCGGAGCAACACCATATTCGCTGGTTTACAGGTTTGAAGTTATATTGCCGGTGGAAGTGGAGCTTCCATCCTTGCGCATCCTCAAGGAGGGAGTAGACTTTGATGACCAGTGGTCAGAATCATGTTTGCTACAGCTCGATCTCTTGGATGAGAGAAGATTGAGGGCATTGGATCATGCCCAGAGCTATTAGCAGAAAATGGCAAGGGCTTATGGAAAGAAGGTCCATCCTTGGCTCCTCACGTCGGGTGACTTGGTCCTCCGAGCCACCTTCCCAGCCGGCTCTACCAGAAAGTTCTCCCCAAATTGGCGTGGGCCTTATGTCATCACCAAGACCCTCAGCAGGGGAACCACCTACCTCTTCAATGAAGCCGCGCAAGGGGAGTTTAGCCTGGTCAATTTGTAGCAATTAAAGAAGTTCTACCCATAAACAAAGTGACCAGAGTGCGTCTAGACCGCCCCCTCAGACAAGCTGACCGCCAACGTCTCCGATCAGCTCTCCACTAGTTGACCGAGAGGTTAGCTTCTGATAGGTATGCTCCCTTTCCCCCCGATGAATCCCCCCCTAGGACTCACACGTTACACCATGCACACACGATAGGCAGGTCCATCCTTCCAGTCATCCTGCCACATCAGTGCTGGAAAGGAAGAGGGTTGACAAGGCTAGAAAAACCATCACCCCCGAGAGCTGGCATGGGTTTTGGGTCTTAGTCCGCTGGAAAGTACTTATGCCCCCCTCAATCTCACCATTGCAAAACATCCAGCAGCCAGTCGAAGTCAACCAGCCTGCCATACAAAATACTTCTTCCCCCCAGGCGATCGTCCACAGGGAAAACAAGCTCCTCATCAGCGACGGGTGGCGAGACGCCCTCGGTCGCCGCCTCCGAGTAACCGGAAGTCAGCTAATGCCACGGGAGGGGCAAGCGGATAGACTCTGACAGGGTGTTAGGGGATTCTGGGAGGAGTCGATGCCTCCCGACCAACATCTTGCGGCAAGTCCTCCAACGCGAATCCTCGCAGGGAGCCTTCACCGACCCCTCGCCTTCTTCCGGCGGACAAGAACCAGATGCCTCAGGGTCCCCACGCCACTCCAACAACCACAATCGTGAGACAGTGCCAGCAGAGGTTGGGTCACAGCCCCCGTCCATAAGCAGGTAAGACACCTACAACCGGATGGCCTCCACGTGGTCGGGACAGGCAAGGTCTTCCGCTGGTAAATCCCTAAGTGTTGGGGGCAAGGTCTCGAGCCACTGTCGCACTGGGTCAAGAGAGGTGGCAGCCATCCACTAGACATGCCCCGTGACATGTTTTGTCCTAGGCATCGGGAAGAGGAAGACGAGGCAGGAAGAAAGTGAAACGGGGAGGAAGGTGGAAAAGCGGACAAGATCAGGAAAATAGGGAAGAAGACGAAGAGACAAAGAGTGAAACTGGAAGGAAGGGAGGAAAAATATCACCGCCACCCTAAAAATCGAAGGAAGGACCCGAAAAACCCTAGCTCAAGTTGCAAGTCACGCAAAGAGGTGGGAAATGCGGGTGCCCTCGTGTCCCTTTTATAGGCAAAAATTGATGGGACGTGACATGAAAAGTGCGTACACGTGACTACTCGGCTTGCCAGCACCAACAAGGCGGTTGCCAGTTAAGCAACCATTCAAACCAAAAATCGAGGGGAGGTGATGTGATAACTGCCTATGCTGACAACCGTGTAGATTTTAGACTACAGACGTGACATTTGCTTGCACGAGGTTAATACCCACTGGTTAATGACCGCGAGAACTTTCTAGCTCGATCACCCGATCTGCCGGTACATTGAAGGTGTCTTCCAATTAGAGAATCAGAAGTGTAAGTCCATCTCCTTTTTTGGCATCTCCCAATTAGGTAACCGAGAAAGTAAGCCCAGCTCCCCCTTAGGAATCTTCTGGTAAGGCCACCAGAAGTGTAAGTCCATACCACCATGGCAACTCTTGGTTAAGATACCCGGAGTATAAGTCCATGCTCACCCACATGAGGTGACAAGGAGCACATAGGCAGCTCTCGATGAATCTTTTGAGAGTATAAGTCTAGCCCTCACAATTTAGAGTGCATCCTCTCTGAACTTCTTAAGACTTCTCTTGATGCACCTTCCAGGAAAGTCTATCTCACTCTTAATGAGCGATGGATGTTCACAAAGTGTGAAGCCTCACGTTATCTATCACCTACGCATGGAGGGTCATTCAACCCTAGGACATCGACTTCCTTCCACCAAGGTCATACAACCTCGCCTCGGGAGGGGCAGTCTATTGACCCCCATGCTTAACATCTATCGAGCGGCCAAGTAAATCAACCAGCCACCCACCGGCATGTTGATATATCACCCGACAACCGGTTCCCCCAAACTCCTCCCCGGTGAAGTTGCACTTTGCTGGTGTTGAAACCTGTGTTTAGCACCTATCGGGCGGTTGGGTAAATCATCCAGCCACCCATCGGCACGCTAGTAAAATACCCCAGTGGTCGATTCTGAACTCTTCCACCAACATATAGGTACACCCGTTAACATGCCCGTAGACATCAGATGAGAGAAAACAACCGACCATGCGGAACTTTGGCTAATACATGGCATCCAAGGGTGGAAGTACCATTTTCCAGATGGGGGGAGGCAAGGTAAATGTCGTGAGGTTACGATGGCCATAGGTAAAGCTCAATTCGACTTCCGGGGTAAAGTACATGGCCACTGGGTCAACAGCCAGTGCATAATCTAGGCTATCCACCACGACCCATTCCCCTAAACCCCTGGCTATATTCCTAGCGCACGACGATGGCAAGACGCCTGGGTAAATAATTCAAATCTACTGGAAAGATATGGCAAGATTTAATTACTTAAATCCCGTAATTAATCAATCACACAGATCACGAGATTAAACCAAAACGTACGCTGGGTTTCCATCTCGGGATCACCCAAAATGGAAGGTAATTCCCTATATAAAGGGCCCTCTGTTCCATGCAAAGGGGGCTTTTACCGACATTCTAAAGGCATGATTTCGAAGGAGAGTTGCTCGGAGCACCGACGTCCTGTGGCCGCACCGGAGCAAAGACTTCCGACCATCGCTGACGTCTCCTTGCAGGTAAGCTCCCTCTTTCCCTTGCCATCATGCTTCCAATACAGCCTCTTTTCTTCAAACCCTGACCATACTGGACCTTCCCCACATAAAGGGAAAGGTTAGAGGGCATGCCCAAGTATCATTCCTTCAGATACACTTATGAAGGTATCAGTAGCCTCCCTCCCTGCTAAGTAAATCCACCTGGTACGGTCGAGATCAGTTCGGTCACGATTCCTTCATCGAGTTTTTTTATATGGAAACCCATGTTTCCTTACATGTTTTACGAGCATATTGTTGGGTTTCTCTATCCCTTTTCTTTGAAACACCTGGCCACCGTCAGATGTGTCGTCTCCGCTTATTGACGACCGTCTCCCCGAAGGTGTCCACCTCTCCCATCTTTTAGGACTAGGTGCAGAAATCTCTACACCTAGAAGTGGAGGTAGCTATACCCTCTCTTTCATCCGGCTATCACCCGAAAGCCCATGGGTTTAGGGTTTAGGGTTTAGGTACAGAGAATTGAAAGGTGTTTGTGTGAGCGCATCACCACGTGGGGTGGATGGCTCATTGAATGGAGTCGCCACCTTATTTTTGGGTAGAAAACAAGGAAAACCAGATAGGAAAGTGTCCTTCCACCATCGAAACAATAAAACTGCAAGAATGACGTAAAATTGTGGAACGCTATGCGAAACATGAGAGAACTAGATACGAAGCTCAGGGTACTATTGGGGAAGGTGTTAGGCAACCCCAGACAGCGTGGGCAATCCTGGCCTCTCTTCGGCTCTAAAACGGAAAAGCACGACAATCAGCCTGGCCAAACATGGCCTCATCCTGGAAGACTTTCCAGGGGATCAGGGGAGCAGCTTTGCTTCCCTTGGCAATTGGGGACCATCGGGGTGTACATACTCATACACCCAGATGGCTGGTGTCGGCAGGGATGTATGTCGACGGCCTTATCCCGGAAGCCTTTCTAGGGCATCGGGAGGGCAACTTTGCCTCTCCCAGTAAAAGGGAACCATCGGGGTGTACATGCTCGTGCACCCAGACGGCCGGTGTCGGTGATGATGCATGCCGATGGCCTCATCCTGGAAGCCTTTCTAAGGCATCGGGAGGGCAGCTTTGCTTCTCTCGGTAAAAGGGAACCGTCGGGGTGTACATGCTCGTCCACCCAGGTGGCCGGTGTCGACAATGATGCATGCCGACAGCCTCATCCTGGAAGCCTTTCTGGGGGACCGGGAGGGCAGCTTTGCCTCTCCCGGTAAAAGGGAACCGTCAGGGTGTACATGCTCGTGCACTCAGGCGGCTGGCGTTGACAATGATGTATGCCGACGGCCTCATTCCGGAAGCCTTTTTGGGGCATCGGGAGGGCAGCTTTGCCTCTCCCGGTAAAAGGGAACCCCTGGGGTGTACATGCTCATGTACCCAGGCAGTTGGCATTGGCAATGATGTATGTTGACGGCCTCATCTCAGAAGCCTTTCCAGGGCATCGGGAAGGCAGCTTTGCCTCTCCCGGTAAAAGGGAACCATCGGGGTGTACATGCTCGTGCACCCAGGCGGCCGATGTCGACAATGATGTATGTTGATGGCCTCATCCTAGAAGCCCTTTTGGGGCATCGGGAGGGCAACTTTGCCTATCTCGGTAAAAGGGAGCCATCGGGGTGTACATGCTCGTGCACCCAGATGGCCAGTGTCGACGATGATGCGTGCCGACGGTGTCATCCTGGAAGCCTTTCCGGGGCATCAGGAGGACAACTTTGCCTTTCCTGGTAAAAGGGAACCGTCGGGGTGTACATGCTCGTGCACCCAGGCAGTTGACGTTGGCAATGATGTATGCCGACGACCTCATCCCGGAAGCCTTTCTGGGGCATCAGGAGGGCAGCTTTGCCTCTCTTAGTAAGGTAAGCGAAAAACATATGAAAACAAGAATATAGATGTCATAGCCCCCCGTAACGGACTTCTGGCTGAAAAGCCAGAAGTTTGGTGGGTCTACTCGTTGGCCTATCGGGCATCCATGTCTGGGACCAGATGTTCACCTGATTTTCCACCTCAACCTCCAGGTGTAGAGATTTCTACACCTAGTCTCGAGAGACAGGAGAGGTGAACACCTTCGGGGAGATAGCCGTCTCTAAGCAGAGATGATGCATTTGACGATGGCCAGTTGTTTTAAAGAAAAAGGACAAGGGAAAACTCGATGATGCATTCATAGAATACGTAAGAAAACACGAGTTTCCATGTAAAAGAGACCCGATGAAGGGGTCACAATCGAATTGATCTTGACCGTACTAGGTGGATTCACCCGACCGGGAGGGAGGCTTCTGGTACCTTCGAAAGTGTATCCGAAGGAATGACACCCAGACATGTCCTCCGACCTTTCCCTTGCATGGGGAAGGTCCAGTATGGTTGGGGCTCGAGAAAATGAGGTTAAATCATATGTATGATAGCAGAGGATGAGGGAACTTACCTACAGGGAGTCGTCGGCGGTGGTTGGAAGTCCTCGCTCTAGTGTAGTGAGAGGGCATCGGGGCTCCGAGCAGCTATCCTCCTTCGGAATCTCGAAAAAGCTATCCTTTGAAATGGAGTGGAGGGTCCCTTTATATAGGGAATCCCCTTCCTTCTTTGGGTGATCCCAAGATGGAAACTCCGCATACATCTTGATTCAAACACGCAATCCACATGATTGATTGATTGCGAGATTTAAGTAACTAAATCTCACTATCTTTCCAATTGATTCGAATTATCTTCCCAGGTGGCTAACCGGCAGCCATGGTTTGTTAGCCAGCTGCCAGGTAGTAGTGATTGGGGTCCACCAGGAATATAGCCGGTGATTCAGGGGAATAGGTTACGGCGGATAGCCGAGATTGTGCGCTGGCTGAGGCTCCAGAAACTGTGTATTTTTCCCCAGAAATCAGACTGGGCATGTTGACGAGCGTACCTGCATGTTGGTGGGAGGATTAGGGATTGGCCGTCAGGGTATTTTAACGACGTGTCGGTGGTTGGCTAGCTAATTTACCTGGCCACCCAGTAGGTGCCGAACGTGGGCTTCAAAGCTAGCAAAGTAGGACTTTGCTGGGAAGGAGTTCGGGGGAACTGGCTGCCGAAGTGATATACCGGCATGCCGGTGGACGGTCGGTTGACTGCTCGATAGATCCTTAAGCATGGGGGTCAACAGAATGCCCCTCCCTAGGCGAAGTTGTATGACCTTGGTGGAAGGAAACCGACATCCTAGGGTTGAATGACCCTCCATGCGTAAGTGATAAATAATGCGAGGTTTCACACTTTGTGAATATCCATCGCTCATTATGAAATAGGCTTTCCTGGAAGGTGCGTTAGGAAAAGTTTTAAGAGGTTCGGAGAGGATGCACTCTGAACCGGGACGGCTGGATTTATGCTCTCGACATCTTAACCGAGAGTTGCCATGGTAGTGTCGACTTACACTTCTGGTTGCCTAACCAGAAGATGCCTTGAATGGAGATGGACTTATACTTCCGGTTTTCTAACCAAGAGACACCTTGAGGGGGCGTTGGGCTTACACTTTTGGTTTTCTAATTGGAAGCCACCTTGGACTAGCTGGAAGGTTCTCCCTACCATTAACCAGTGGACATTAACCTCATGCAGGCACGTGTCACATCCGAGGTCTGGATTTCTGCATGGTCGTCAACGCAGGGAGTTGTCGTATCATCCTTTCCTCGATTTTTGGCTCGACCAGTTGCTTAACCGGTAGCTGCCTTGTAGGTGCCGGCAGCTGGGTGGTGAGTTGGAAAGTTCTTCCTACCATTAACTAGCAGACATTAACCCCATGTAGGCACGTGTCACGTCCGAGGTCTGGATTTCTGCATGGTCGTCAGCGTAGGGAGTTGTCGTATCGTCCTTTCCTCAAATTTTGGCTCAACCGGTTGCTTAACCGGCAGCCACCTTGTGGGTACCGGCTACCGGATGTTCACGTCCCTATAAAAGGGACGTGAGGGCACCGAAGGTTTTCATTCTTCTCATCTAAGGGCAGGGTTTTAGCCTCCTTGTCTTCTCCATCCTCTCGTCGGCGGTGACATCTTGACCTCCTCGTGTTCCCCTCCTGTCAGCGGCAATATCCAGTCTTCTTACGACCCCTCCATTTTCTTCTTTTGTTGGCGGCGGTGGTGACACCTTGTTTTCATCATCGATGGTGGTGACACCTTGTTTTCGTCGTTGGCGGCAACGATCTCTCGTTCGGAGGCGTTCTTCCCCTTTTCATCGGTGGCAGTGATGCCTCGTCCGGTGACTCCCTCGATTTGGTCATTAGAGGTGTCGGTACCTCGTTCGGAAGTGTTCTTGCTCTTTTGGTCGGCGACGGTGGTGACGCCTCATTTTCGTCGTCGGTGGCGACGGTCTCTCGTTCGGCGTCCTTGCTTCTTTTCACTGGCGGTGGTGTTGCAGCCTCCTTTCACACTTCCCGATTTGGTCGTCAGTGGCGTCGACGTCCCTCGTCCAGCGATGTTCCGTGCTTTTTCCACCGATCTCCTCTTCTGGCTGCACTTTCCAATGCCTAGGACCAAAAATGTCACGGGCCATGTCTGGCGGACGGCTGCCGCGTCCGTACGGCAGTGGCTTGAGACCTTGCCCCCATCGTTGAAGGATCTACCGACAGAGGAGCTTGCTTGCCTCGACTGCGCAGAGGCCATTCATTTGTAGGTTTTCTACTTGCTTATGGATGGCAGGTGCGACTCCCCTTCCGCCGAGGCTATTTACCGGTGGTGGCTATCAAAGCAACATGGGGACCCTGACGCCTCTGGTTCTCGTCTGCCGGAAGATGACGCGGAATGCGAGGCATCGGCTGAGGCTCCTCTCATATGCTCACGATGCTGGATGCACTGCAAGATGCTGGTTGGGAGACAGTGGCTCCTTCTGGAGTCTCCTGATCTGCCACTGGCAATGCCCGACGACGCAGCCTCAGATTCGGAATCAGTCTGCATGGCGCTCCTTTGGTATCGCATGGCAACCAGTTGCGACGAGGCAGTGGCCAAAGGCGTCTCGCCTCCTGACACCAACCAAGAGTTGGTCCTCCCAATGGACAATCGCTTGGCACTGAGGAGTGTTTTATACGGCAGGCCGATTGACTTCGACTGGCTACCGGAGGTGGAGCAGCTGTTCGCCGAACAGGGCCTGCTCCTATTCGTCCGAGATTTTCACCGCGTGGAGACTGTCCCCAGCCTGGTGGCCGAGATGTACTCCAACTTGTCTGAGGTGGAGTTGCAACTCGTCATCAGCCTCCGGGCCAGGCCAGCGGAACTCTCCAATGTGCTCCTGTTCGAGGTGCTGGGCCTCTGTTTCACCGGTCTGGACGTCTTCGCCCCTCTGCCGAGCCTCCCTTGGAGTATCGGCGGCATCAACACGGCGATTGCAGTGGATGCTGGTTGGGACCAGCGGGTGGTCAAGGTGTGTGACCTGAACCTGGTCGCCCACCTCGTCTCCTTTATCCTCAACAACACAATCCTGCCGAAAGGGGGGCATTGGGATGAGGTTAGCCTGGCGACTTACCTCGCGACTTTCGCAGTGGTAACTAGTTGCCAGGTGAACTGGGCGGCAACGGTCCAACGCCAGATGCGGAGCGTGGTCTACCCGGGTCGGTAGCCTCCCAGCCAGTTGCTATTCGGCGAGGCTATGGTCAAGCTGGCAGGCTTCCTGCACATCTCGATCGGCGGCCGGTAGAAGGTCCTGCTCCTGTCCCGGCCTATCATGGTGGTCGATCTCAGTCGTTACGAGAGGCTCGCTTCTAAGCGGGCCAGCTCGTTTGCTGGGACATCTGCCGGGACATCGACCGAGCGTCGGTCGACTGCTTCCACCGTCGCTTCACCATTTGTTGGCGGAGTTCTGGGCCAGAGCACGGCTGCCGGTGCGTCATCCATGGAGTCCCTGCTGAACTCCATGGGTGAATGTTTACGCACGGTGATGGACTGCCTGAGCGCCCGAGACGACGTCCTTATGCGGGTGATGAACCGCGAGGATCGACTGTTTGGCTTACTAGAGCGGATGGAGGCCAGGGAGATCGAATGGGAGGTAGTAATAGTGGACGAGCGTTGGAGGGACAGTGACGTGGACTGACCTCGTGTACCCTACAGCCTATTTTTTTTTGTGTTGTCTCGCGTCTGTAATCCAAGGAATTTTCTAAATAATACCAATCATCTTAAAAAAAATATTTCCTGTGGATCGTGTACCCAAGAACGTGTGCATGTATGTGAGTAAGGTGTGAGGTAGTAATACGGAGAGGGTATTCGCGTCGCAGTAGATGTGCCGAATACCGGCATAAGCAGGATTGCTATAGCGGTTTTCGCTGTTCCCCCCTCCATCGATCAGTCTTACCTCCGTGCGAGGCGGCATTTTAGCCGAATAGCAGGTAGCGGCTTCCGGCACTCCGAGTTGGGTATCGCACGGCTACAACTCCTTCGCTTCGCGGGTGTTTGTTTCATCTGGGTCGCCGTATCTTGCGAGCGGCTACCGGCTGATTTACCCTGCAACCAACCATTTCCCGGCGTGACGGCTCGTCTGGCGCGAGTCCTTGTACTGGCGTCTAGCTATTTGAGCTAGGCAATGCGCGTGGGCGGGTCTCCTTTGTTCCTGCAAGGAATGGTTATCATCCTGATGTTGGATGCGGCCGAGGTGCTAGCCATCCGTGGGTAGCCATGTCTCCTAAGCGGCAGCTGGCTGATTGACCCGACTAGCTTATTTACCTGCACACTTATTCGTACGTTAGTTTCCGAGGGTGGGGAGGAGGTGTCACTTCCTCCCCTTATCTGTGAATACAAGTGGTGAGGTGTGTGAAGGTGTTGAGACATTCCCTTGTGGCCCTTCCTCTCGTGTCCTGCCTCGTTGGTTCTGTAAAGGCGGCGGGTGCCAAGTCTATTCGTCGATGTTTTAGGAATAGTGGCACGAAAGAGGTGAGGGGATTTTTCAAGTGGCTACCTGTGATGGAGTCCGCACAAGGTGGCTGTTCTGACCCAATATTGCTATCCGAACCTATAGGGGAATGAATGGTGGCTCACCTCACAACAAAAGGGAACCGTTGGACATTCACACAGGTGTATTTGGAAACGTGGTTCTTTTGTCTAGCAGAAGCGACCCTAAGGCGATCAAGACAGGTCAAGAGGAGAGATTCGAAAGCTGTCCTTCTGCCCATAGTTATGCTGATTCTTCCTCACAAGTTCACTTTGGGGGTGCAGCAATAACAGATAGAATAGTACAGGTTCTGGAAACGTGGGCATTGGAACCTGGGGGTGGAAGTGACTTTTAGTGGGATGCCAAGCCCAATGTTGCTGAGGGTGCAGTTGCCAGCAGGTCTTCTATGAGGGATGCCAAGCCCTGTCTTGATGACTTAGTTGGGATGTCAAGCCCTAAGACAAGAGAAAAAGGGTGAAGTGAGTGTCGGCAAATGGGTTCCAACTCCCGGTTGTATTGGCGGACTTTGATGGGTTGCCAAGCCCTGAAGAGAGGGGACACTTGGTCAATTGCGACAAGTCAAGTATAGGACTGCCAACAGCCAGCGGAATCCTAAAATCTACCCTTCCCCTCTATAGGAGTCCGTATGCTTTCAGGACTCAGCAACTAGTAACTTTTCTTCTTTTTTTCTTTTATATATTATTATTATTATTATTTTCGTTGAAGAAGGATTCTAGCCACTGACTTTTCTTCTTCTTCATTTTTCTCTTTTTTTTTTCATTTTTCTTCTTTTTGCTTTTTTTTTTTTTACAAAATAGAAGAAGGAAATAAAACTGAATAAAAGAATTCTACTAGCCCTCCCCACGTGCTGTTGGCAAGCAAAATAACCCGATATTGTCGTTGTTGGGTCCAAGGGGAATACCTTACCTAGAGGGAGCCAAAGTTTGTGATCTCCTTCATTGTCGGGTGGCACTCAGGCTAGGTAAAAATGGGAGGTTGGATACTCATTCGGGGGGGAGAAGTGATCTCCCACTGGTACTTCATAACCACTCGAAATCAACAAAGACCATGGAGATAAGGACAAACCTGGATTACTCACTTTGTTTTGCCTTGACACCGTTGGAGTTAAACAAGTTGGGCACTCGAGTTTTTGGTGTAGAAACCCGGATGTAGTTGGTAACACTCCTAGGGTCGGTAGTTCATCCCAGAGGTCTGGATAGCACTTCTTGAGCCGGATGCGCCACCTACTGCTATAAACTATTCTCACTGTCGGCCGTGGATGCGACTACTGGGTATGTCAGACGCGACAGTCGATGGAAGGCCGGTTGGATGGTGGAGTGTGTAAGTATTGGGGCAACAGGCTGTGGATGAGGGCCAGGTTGTTTGCCAGCTTCCTGGTGTTTCTTTTGACAGATGGTGACCCGGTCATTTTGTGGTTCTGAGACTGAGGGGGCACGGAGACCTTCCAGTGGACTGAGACCCGGAAAACATACCAACTTTTGGGGTGAAGGTTTGGCTAGCTCTGTCAACCATCTTCCTTTCCAGTACGGACGAGGCGGGATGACTAGAGGGCTGGACCTGCCTATCGTGCGACATGTGAGTCATAGGAGGGGATTCACCAAGGAAAGTAGCATACCTGTCAGGAGCTGACCTCTCGGTCAATCAGACGGAGACGTCGGTGGCTGGCCTGTCTGAAGGCGGCGGCCGTGATGAGCCCCAGTCGAGTACGCGACGTGCTTGTCACGTGCGCCATGGGGAGCTGGCCTCTCAGTCAGTTGGTGGCCGGCCTGTCCGAAGGCGGCGACCGTGATGAGTCCCTGTCAGGTACGTGACGTGCTTGTCATGTACGGTCGTGGGGAGCTAGCCTCTCGGTCAGCTGGTGGTTGGCCTGTCTAAAGGCGGCAGTCGTGATGGGCCCCGGTCAAGTATGTGATGTTCTTGTCACGTACGGCCGTGGGGAGCTGGCCTCTCGGTCAGCTGGTGGCCGGCCTGTCTGAAGGCAGCGACCATGATGGGCCTCGGTCGAGTACGTGATGTGCTTGTCACGTACAGTCGTGGGGAGCTGGCCTCTCGGTCAGAATGTAATGACAATTTAGGAATGCAAAATCATTATTCAAAATATAATTACATGAATGAAAATCTAAATTATCAGTTAAACATATCATTAAAGATACAACAGTTAACGGATAAAATAGATGAATCAATACAAAATATTGAGGACAGTAATAGATTGAATGAATTTGAAAATGATAATTATTTAAACTGGTCAATCTTAGAAGAGGATCTGAATGTTCAAGGAATTAATACAGGTTTAACAAATCTTAATGATGATTTGCCAATGAATGCTGAAATTAATTAGAACCATTTTAATTGAAAAATATCATTGAGAATTAAACAACTGTTGAATAGAGTTAATAAATCAATACAACAAATAGAAGACAGTAAGATATTAAATGAGTATGGAAATAGTGATAATCTAAATTGGTCAAATAAAAATCAAATCTATCAAGATGTAAACTCATTAGGAGATATGTTATTTACAGATGAGAATACGCAACCAATAGAGATAACTAAAGAAAATCAGTATGGTGATTCAACTGCATTTAATTATATGGAAAAATTGGATGAAATTCAAAGATCAATTGATTTGTTTTTAAGGAATTCATCTAATTCTAATCTATTTGAACTAGATAATGTTTCAAAAGAAGAATCAAAGGATGTAAGTATTATGTTAAGATTTGGTGTAACTTATGAAGGTCCTAAAAAGGATGATAAAGAAGAAGAGATTAATGACAATCTTACAAATAAAGAGGAAATTAATGTAGAATCTAATTCAGAAAACAAATTTGATGTTGAACTAGAGGACAATATAGAAATTGAAAACAATAAAGAATCTGAAGATAAAACTATTAAGAAAGACATCAAAAATGGAGATAAGTTAACAAATGAAAATCATTTTCCATTTCCACATAGAATGAGAAATGTTAAGGGTCAAGAATTGGAACAAATCAGTAAAGTATTTGAGTAAGTTAAGGTCAATATATCATTGTTGGAAATTATTAGATAGGTTCCTTCTTATGCCAAACATCTGAAAAATCTTTGTACCAAGAATAGGAGGAAAATATTAAGAAAGATATTTTTAGCTAAAGAGGTAAGCTCTTTGTTATTAATCCTGTACCTGAAAAATTAAATGATCCAAGAACTCCTATTATTTCCTGTTATATAGGAAATTGTTATTTCAATACAATGTTAATAGACTTAGGAACTGGAATTAATGTCATGCCTAATTTTGTTTATGAGAAGTTAAAATTGGATAATATCAAACCTACTAGAACAATTGCTATGGAATTTGTCTACCTTGTTGATTTTACTATAATGGAAACAAATGTTTCAAATATAAATCAAGATCAAGCTATAGTTATTTTAGGAAGGCCACTTTTAGCTACAGCCGATGCTTGCAAAGTTGTAGAAATGGTTGGATGAAATTAGCTTGGGGTGATCAAAGGTTAGAATTGAACACTTTTAGTGGAGTCAAGAAGAATCTTAAAGAGCTTCAATTTAAAAATTTTAAAGTTAATTTGATGAAAACTTTTAAAATAGATGAGAATTTAGATGTAGAAGAATTAGATCATATTGAAAGATGTGTAATACCAACTAAAGAAATGTTGAAAGAGGAAATATCTGAGCAAATCGAAATTTGGACATAAACAAAGAAAAATTCGAAAATGATAACAAGTCTTTAATTTCAGAACATCCTATTCTTGAACTGAAACCACTTCCAGAAAATCTAAAATATGCATTTCTAAAGAAGAATGAAACTCTACCTGTCATTATTGCTTCTGATTTAACATCAACACAACTAGAAAATCTTTTAAAAGTATGAAGAAAGCATAAATGAGTAATAGGATGGTAGATGTTAGACATAAAGGGTATAAGTTCAACTATTTGCCAACATAGGATTAATCTGGAATCTGAAATTCAACCTGTTAGGCAACCACAGAGAAGATTAAATTCAAATATTAAAGAGGTTGTTAAAAAGGAAATTCTGAAATGGTTAGATAATGATATAATTTATCTTATATCTGATAGCTCTTGGGTAAGTTTAGTGCAGGTAGTACCTAAGAAATCGAGGATAACAGTTGTAGAAAGTGATAACAAGGAATTAATTTCAACTAGAGTTCAAACTAGTTGGAGGGTTTGTATCAATTATAGAAGACTAAATACAGCAACTAGGAAAGATCATTTTCCATTGCCTTTTATAGATCAAATGTTACATGGCCATTAACCCTCGAATCCTCTACAATGGCTGAATGGTCAGAACAAGACATAAAGGGTTGCATGGCCATTAACCCTCGAATCAATTTGTTCAATAGGCTGAAATACATGAATGGTAAAGCTCATATGGTTACATTGATACTGATTAGAACTATTTACCAAAGATTTGGACATAATTTGGAACTGTCCATCTTTGTGAAAATTGCAAACTATGCAGTATTAAACAAAATTCAGGTGAATTGGTATAAGATATTTATCTCTAAGATCACAAACATAAAGAAGAAGTTATTTTATGGTGATCTTATCTATTAGTTGGTGTCAAGCTCTTCTGATTTATCTTCTTGGGCAGTGAAGAAGTTGAAATCTAGGGTGCTAACTACCAAGGATTTGAAACAATTCTCAAGAGAAGACAACTTGGCACCTCGGATCCATAGTGAGCCATCCACTTCACAGCAGAGAGGGTTAGCCTCTATATCAGAAAAGATGGACACTATGTTAGAGCAGATTGCAACTCTAAAGGAAGAAGTAGCAGCACTCAAATCTAGACTTCTTGAGCATTAATTGTAATCTCCCTTCATTTTTATATGTAATTAAAACATTTGGAGAGACAACTCTCCCATGATGTAAACATTATAATGTTTAATGCAATGTTTTAAGTTTAATTTTGTGTGTTTTCCACTTGTATATGTTCTATGGTTTGTTTCCTTCTAAAACTTTTCATTCAATAGTTCGATGGAGAAGTATCAATAAAACTTGTTCAAATTAAACCATTATAGTGAAATCAATTTTATGAACACACTTTGTTACAGTCGTGCATGTTCTGTGGTTTGCCTTCTTCTCAAATTTTCCATTCATTTAGCAATCCACCAAATTGTATTTATCTTTAAAATCCTCTCTTAATTATTCGAATTATGAAATCACCTTTTAATCAAACTCAGATAATTAACATCGTTTAGTTTTAGTAAATCCTATGCTTAAAAATAACACTTCCCAACAAATAGAACCTTATTTGGCTCACAGGGCAATAACCTGTGAGCTGGTCCGTGGGTAAACTAGGTAACCTGTGAACTAACATGCCGGTTATCCCCAAAAGTGCTTTTCTTTTCTTTCTTTCTTTTTTCGACATAGCTCGCGATTAAACAGGATAACCTGTGAACTAACTTCATGGGTAAACTAACTTCGTGGGTAAACTTGGTAACTCACGAAGTGACTTAAAATAAAACATAGTAGCACAATTCGAATAATTATTTTGTACTAACATCTTACAACTTATGTAAACATACTGTATAAGTCTAAATATTTTTGTTTTGTTTTCTTTTTTCAAGTGTATATACTTATTATTTCTTTGTTTATGTTTGTCTTCTTATATGTTTTTGTATTTATATTATATATTATATATTTTTATTATTTATTTATTTATTATTATTATTATTATTATTATTTTTATCTATTTTTTTATATAAATTTTAGTACTCTTTTAATCTTCTTCTAAGTTAACAACCTGCACCTCTTTCCTCTCTGAATATTTTAGAAAATGTTTTAATTTTTGACCATTAACTTTAAAAATTTCATAACTTTGAGGATTGTCCAAATCTACTACTCCATATGGATAAACATGTTTAATAACAAATGGACCAGTCCATTTGGATTTCAATTTTTCTGGGAAAGAGTGTAGTTTTGAATTATATAATAAAACTTCTTGTCCTTTTTCAAATATTCTGTGTAAAATTCTTTTACCATACTATGCTTTCATCCTTTCTTTAGCTATTTTTGAACTTTCATAGGTCATATTTCTTAATTCCTCTAACTCTACTAATTATACTTGTCTATTACTACCTGCTGTTTTTATACTTAAATTCAATTGCTTAAGTGCCCATAGTGCTTTATGTTCTAATTCCATAGGTAAATGACAAGCTTTTCCATATACTAATTTAAATGGAGTTATCCCTAATATTATTTTATAAGCTGTTCTATATGCCCAAAGAGAATTATCTAGCTTATCTGACCAGTCTCTCCTAGTGGTGTTTACTACTTTTTCTAAAATTCCTTTAATTTTCTTGTTAGCACTTTCAACTTGTCCACTAGTTTGCAGATGGTAAGGGGTAGCTAACTTATGCAACACTTTATATCTTTTCAATAATTTCTCAAAGTTTTTGTGACAAAAATGAGTTCTCCTATCACTGATAATTGCTCTTGGAATACCAAATCGAGACATTATGTTAGATCTCAAAAATCTCATTACTATTATAGAGTCATTAGTTTTAATAGATATTGCCTCTATCCATTTGGTTACATATTCTACTACCAAGAAGATATAAACAAGACCATTTGAATTTGGAAAAGGTCCCATGAAATTTATATCCCATACATCAAAAACTTCTACCTCTTGGATAGGATTTAATAGCATCATATTTCATTTTGTAATTCGACCTACTTTTTGGCATTGGACACATTTTTTACAAAATTCATACACATCTTTAAACAATGTTGGCCAATATAGGCCACTATGAAGCACCTTTAAAGTTGTCTTTTTAGCTCCGAAATGTCCTCCAGTATGTTGGTCATGACAAAATGACAACACTGATTGAGTTTCTGTTTGTGGGATACATCTCCTTACAATCTAATCAGGGCATTGCTTAAATAGGTAAGGATCATCCCAAAAGAAGTATTTAACCCTCGAAAAAAATATTTTCTTGTCTAAACTTGACCAATCATGAGGTACTAAACCTGTAGCCAAGTAATTAACTATATTAGCATACCATGGGTAGGAATCTAGCATAAACAATTGCTCATCTAGAAATGTGTCATCTATTGGCAGATTAGAAAGAAATGTTCCAACCTAGACATATGATCTACCACAGTGTTTTCACAACCTTTCTTATCCTTAATTTCCAAGTCAAACTCTTGTAATAACAAAATCCATCTTATAAGCATTAGTTTAACATCTTTTTTAACTAACAAATACTTAAGTGCTGAATGATTAGTGTAAATGATAGTGTGACTGCCTATTAGATAAGACCTAAATTTTTCTAAGGCAAATACTACTGCTAGAAATTCATTTTCAGTTACACTGTAATTAATTTGTATTTCATTTAATGTCTTACTAACATAATAAATTACTCTTAGTAGTTTATCTAATTTCCGACCTAAGACTGCACCTAAAGCATAGTCTGATGCATCACACATTAATTCAAAAGGTTGAGACCAATCGGGTGCATGAACTATAGGTGAAGTGGTCAGAGCTTCTTTTAGAAAGTCAAAAGTTTTCGTGCATTCCTCATTAAAATCAAATTGTACATCCTTAATTAATAATTGAGTTAAAGGTTGAGCAACTTTACTAAATTTTTTAATAAATCTTCTATAAAAGCCAACATGTCCTAAAAATGCTCTTATATCTTTAACTATTCTAGGAATAGGTAAATTAGATATTAATTCCACTTTTGCTTTGTCAACTTTTATACCTTCAGCAAAAATAATGTCCTAAAACCATTCCTTGTTTAACCATAAAATGACATTTTTCCCAATTCAATACTAACTTTTTCTATTCACATCTCTCTAACACTTTTCCTAAATTACTTAAACATTTTTCAAATGAGTTTCCATCTATAGAAAAGTCATCCATAAACACTTCTAAAAATTCATCTATAAAGTTTGTGAAGATGCCTATCATACATCTTTGAAATGTAGCAGGTGCATTACTATTCTCACTTTTACAAAACACCTATAATTCAGTTCTTATAAAAATTGTGTGTGTGAAATATTTTAATTCACCGCAAGTGCACGAGTTCAGATATAGCTAGCGTGCAAGTACATATTTGTCCACAGGGATTAGTTTTGCTTAGTGTTTAGCTGAATTGATGCATTCAAGTAATGGAACAGATGATTAAATATCTTAAAAGCAATGTCACAGTTACCTTATTCCAATTAACCGCTAGGATGGTCTTTAAGTACATATCACCTCATACTTTCTAGAGATTTCTTTCATTACATTTAATTTCTTTATCACTTACAATATTTGGATTCTTAACTTAGTCTTTTAATAAATGATTCGAATTTTGCACTAGAATATTCTATCCAGTTAATTTTACTTCCCAATATTTAATTCCTTTTAAGTTTTAGTAGGATATACTTCAGTTCGCATAAAATTTATCATTTTGCATAGAAAAAGCACTTAACCCTCGAGATAGCTCGTGGGTAAACGTCTTCGCCCTCGAACTTACTTGAGGGTTGTATGATAATTGTGAGTTTCAGATATAAAAATAGTATGATTTGAATTGATCGAAACTTCTAAGAGTTTAATACTTATATTTTTGGTCTTTTTAGATATTTTAAAACATGACAAACAATACAATGCAAGAAACACAATACAGTACAAACAACTTGTCAAATTAAAGTGCAACATTCAACATTACAATAAACATAAAAATAAAATCTAATTACCATAACTAAGTTGATAAAGTGTGTGTTTGTAGATTCAAGTGCAAATATAAAAGTAAAGTAAAATAAAGAAAATAAAAATGGAAAGAACACCTAATGCTTCACTGTAATTTCTTCCTTCAAAACTTGCTTAGGTTGGGAACTTCTCTTTGTCTTTACTTCTGGTCCACTAGGTCGTCAATCTAGCAGGCCTTCCTTTCGACCTTGCAATGAGATTTTGTGTGTCACTCCGCAATTACACCAAGGAACAGAGGAGGAAGCAGTCGGCGCCGAGAGTCTCTCATTCAAGGATACGCTCAGGTTGAGAAAAGAACAGTAAATACACTATGCGAATGGTTGGAGAAGAGGAGGTTGTCAATCTCCTCTTGAAAGAGATAAGTGGGTGGAAGATGGAAGATGGAGAAAATGGAGAATGCTCTGTGAATGGCTGATGGAGGAAGAAGAGGGGGGCTGGGGCTTAGTGTCAAGGCTACGGGACTGTTTTATAGATGGGAGTGGCAGTTCATAAGCTAGCAATTAGCACGGGTGTGGTGCACGTTCGAACATGTGAGATCATCTCATGCAATCCACTTCTTTAGCCAGTCTGTCCACGTTCTTCACAGTTGAGCTCTAGCTAAATCAATATTTAATTCTACTTTGATATGTATTTCCTGTAGTTACGAATTACCCTGCAAATACTTTAAGAAATACCTTTCGTGAAACACATCATATTATAGGAGAAATAATTCATAACATTTAGATCTTAACTATAATCGCAATTGCTTTTATATCAATGAAATTCATTACACAAAACAAATAGGGTACAGGTTCGAGGGTAAACCGGTGTAACCTCTTGTAAGGTTGTGGGTAAACCCTTAACGCTCGCAGAATAGTCTGAGGGTAAACAGCTTAACCCACAAATAAGTCTGTGGGTAAAAGACTCAACCCTCGAACTTGCATTTAAGCCTAAGTCACAAGTTTTCTCTGGGAATTAATCGTTTAATCAACAACCTAAAGAGTCAAATATCTATCGTTCATCCTTTCTCAATAGGTAATCAATACAAACATAATTAACGACTCAAAACTTAATTCATACATCATTAAAGTGAATAAATGTGCATAATGTTCAAAAGTATAGTTAACCTTGTAATCATCATAGTTCAATGCAGAATGCAATTAAAACTCATTAAAATACATGAATTAATATAAATAAAATGCACACTTTTGAGTCTGAACAAATCCCCCATACTTAAATTTTGCTAGTCCCTTAGCAAAATACTAAAATGAAACTATAAAAAACTATGAAAGTAATAAAGACTACTAAATAAAACTAGCTAAAACTATACTAGGCCACTTTCGTAGGGAACGTGACTACATTTAGCAGGTGCAGTAAGCCTTTAAACCCCTAGGTTACCTAGTAGCAAAGTTGTGTCTCTAGAGGGTTTTCAGTGGATACACCCACAAAGTCCAAAGAAATAAATAAAAAGAGATAAGAGAAAGAAAGAAATGAAGAAAGGAAAGAAGCAGAACCAACCGAAGGATCGTTTGAATCACTTGTTGGTAGAAAAATTTCAAGGGAATGAGGTGGCTCAGTATTATAACACTCCCTCTCATTGCCCTTAAAATGTGAACAAGAAGTCACCTATTCATGAGAACCATTTGTCTTGTGCAAGCAAGTGGAATTCACACCTTCACTACTTTCAATCAGAAATTAAATCATTAAAGTAGGCACACACATCTCATCAACAAAAGAGGGTAATTCAAGATATTCCCTTCCTTTCTAAGATATTGGAAAATGCTCTGGCCAATAAACAGGGGATAAGGCAATAATACACCATCACTCAAAATGCTAACTTGTTGATATGAAATCATTCTACTTCATTCTCACATCCCAAGTGACTTCAAATATTTCCCTTTTTCTACCCTTTGTAACATTGATCCTTTAAATTTTTTGATTCTTTTTCTTTTTTTCTTTTTTTTTTCTTTTTTTTTTCTTTCTTTTTTTTATCTTTATTTTTTATTTTTTTAGTACAAAGTAAATGACACAACTAGCATTGCATTTTCAAAATTAATAAATGACCCTTAATCAATTAATTTCACCACCTTATATCTCCATAGCCTAATTCTCAAATGAACTTCATGGTGCATTAAAGCTCAAACCCTTGCTACCTTCCTTCACATCACCTCTAACTTAGAAAAGTTTAGGAGATACCTTAGGATAATGCTCACCAAAAGAAGATTTTTAAATCATGATCATTTTTGTGGTGGCACTCGGCATAGGTTGTTGCTCCACTGAAACAAGGTAATGAGAAAGGGAAAATAATTTTCTTTAGAAAACTAGGTTAACAAGGCATTAATTCAAATGAAATAGGAAGACTCAACCCATTGCACAAGTTAATTTGAAATCTATCTCATCTAAGGGCAATAGGTTATTTGGAATGGTTCTGGAGATTCTCCTCTCAATGTAATAGGGTCGTCCCATTAATTCTAATAGCAACACATGAACTCATATTCCTCAAGAAATGTTCTTGAGAAAAACATAAAAGATGCAAAAATTACAGAAAATCACAAATATTTTTAAAATGTTAAAATTTTGAACATTTTAACATACTAAACTACTTAAACATAATGAAACATAAAACTGAAACATTAAACCTCCCCCCCCCCCCATACTTAAACTTTGCATTGTCCTCAATGTAATTGGAAAAGTATAGTTTAGAAAGGAAAATTCATATAATAAACATCTCTAACATCAACCATGTAAATGTGATGCACACTAAATAATGCATTGAACTTAGTAGGATAGAGCATGTGAAATGCATAAGTAATGCTGCAGAAATTAAATACTAGTGCTATGCATCAATAAAATATGATGATAAGAAGGTGATATTTTATCAGAAACAAAGAAATAAAAACAACACTCCTATACAGCTATGCTTGTGGAATTGTAATGGCTCACAAGAAAACCAAGTGGTTTATTGAACAGACACCACCAAACTACAGCTTGACTAGCTTAAGTTGAGTGGTGTTGCACGTCCCCTCCATGAGCTATATGCCCATCAGGTACATGGGGATTCGACATAGATTGACTTGGAAGAGCACCTTTGTTTCTCAGATTCAGTGAGTTCGATATTTGGTTCAATTGTGTTTCAATTCTTTTAATAGCTTGATCATGTGCAATAATTTGGGGATTGGATTTTAATGCTGAGTCTACTTTTTGCAGTAAGCTTGATAATTGTTTTTCAAAAGTCTGATCATGAAAAGGTTGATTATGATTTACATTTAAAGAACTATTGTTCATTGCGTTTTGTTCAATAAAAGGTTGTCCTATAGATTGAGGTGGTTGTTGGCCTGGGTTTTTCCATGAAAAATTAGGATGGTTCCTCCACCTAGGATTATAAGTAGGATTAAAATTTGAGTTGGTACGTTGATTATAGAATAAAACATTAACATCTTCAGAATCATTTAAGATAGGACAGTCTTCTACAACATGACCTATGGCAAAGCAACTTGTACATTTAGGCATGATAGATTCAGTCTTTTGTTTAAGCTGTAACTCATCAATTTTATGTATCAAGCTAGCCATCTTAGCCTTTAAAGCAACATGTGGTTCAACAACATGGACTCCCCTAGGGGTAGGAATTTGTTCCTGACTCACTTCAGCAGCACTCTCCCATTGAGTAGTTCTTTTGGCTAGATCTTTTAAAAATTTCCAAGCATTATCTATTCCTTGATTCAGAAATCCATTTTGACTTAGAGATTCTAAGAGTGTCTTTGTGTGATAATCAATTCCTTCATAAATGGTTCTAATTTGAGTAACTTTCTTGACTCCATGATGTGGGCATTGAGTTAGGAGGTCATGAAACCTTGCAAAATATTTCCAGAAAGGTTCTCCAGGGTGTTGCCTACAATTTAGGATTTTATTTTTCTTTTTAATTGTGACACACATTGGATAGTATTTTTTTAGGAATTCAAAACAAAATTGATTCCAATTGATAATTGAATTCGGTTGTAAACTATATAACCATCTTTTTGCACTATCTTTTAAAGCAAAGGGCATATACCTTAATTTAATTACATCAATAGTCATGTTTGGTACTTTCATCATATTACAAACTTCATTAAATTCTTTTAAAAACCAATAAGCATCTTCTTTTTCGAATCCATGAAATTTTGGTAATTGGTTGATGTAATTGGAATTTAATTCAAATCTGTCACTAGGACATTCAGGTAGTGTTATGTAGGAAGGTTCATCCATTAAATTAGGGTAAAACATACTACCTATTGTTTGTTCTATAGGTTGATCTTGCTGTGAGGCAGCCATAATTGTTCTTCGTGTAGGTATTTTGACTAACTTATGAGATGAATCCCTAGATCAACTTGACATACAACATTTAAATGTAAAAGAAGATTTGCTTGTGTACCGTCATTAAATAAGCTTTAGCTGCCCTTTCATGTTGTTATGCAATAGGTACATCTATTTACAACAGAGACGTCTCAAAAGAAATAAAAACATTCACAAGTGTTCAACAGAGGAATTTTTTTTTTTTTTTTGAAACAACCCATGGCTAGGTTCATGGGTAAACTAGTTTACCCTCGAACTAACACATGGTAAATAGGAAATATTACACACAATGTTGTAGAGTATTTGCATAGGGAATTAATTCGTGGAACCACACTGCAGAAGCAGGCAAGGATAACTGATGAATAAGTTTAGTATTGCAGCCTCCTTCAAACAGTTGGATCTTGTAATAATAAAGATCATCCCAAGCATAATAAATAAGAGTGTCTCCATTGATGAAATAGAAACCCTTGATTTTTCCTACAAAAGGCATGTCAGGAGTTCTTAGATTTTCTAGTTGCAATTCAATGTAGACTCGACTCCATTCCCATTTTTCAATGTCCTGTACTCTCCAAATTTCAAATTTTATATCATCATCCCACCATCTAATTAAACTTAGAGATTCAAGCTTTCCATTAGTTCCCCCAAATACAGCCAATTCAACTAAATCATAGAATGAACTTGACAATGCTCCCATAGGGTATGGAGCCGGTAAGAGCTTCACTGATTCATCTTCAATATTGATGGCAATGACAGTAATCTCATTAATAAATGTAGGGATACAGCTTATTATCAAGTAAATGATCCCATCCATAAGTACATGATTTCTGTTATTCATTGGTTTCCCTCCAAAATAGACTCTTTTGACAGACTGCCATTGGTGTTTGTCAAAATGATAAACCAACAAGTATTGCCAATTAGTCCACATTTGATAAGCTCTTTGGATAGGTTCCTCCCAACAAAATAATTTGTGCATTATCCTCTTATCAGTACCCTTAAATGTCAAGACTACACCTAAATCAAGCAACACAAGCTTATCTCTGTTAGGGTTTGGGAGTACTAATTCTATATTTGTAGCAGGGTTCTTAATCCCAATATCAGATCTACTAGAAAATGGTTCTCCAAAATATTTGTAAATAATTAGTCCACCATTACAACTGTTGTACATTCAAGAGCAAAAGCCCCATGAATTCAGAAGAAATCGGAAGAGATTTGAGGAAGAAAATCTCAGATTTGGGGAGTTCTTCATCGCCGGCGTGCCTTGAACTTGCGTGCGTCTTGCCGAGTGGAAAGGGAGGAGATCTTAATCAAAACATTCAAACACAAGCTGATTTACATGGTTCCCCTTTCCCTTGGGTACTCCACGGATGGCTCTCTTGGTGGGTTTCACTATGGAGGTGGTGGTTACAAAGGAGAAGAAGCAAGGAACAAAAGCTTCTTCTTACTTTTCTCAATTGGGCGAATTTGGGCTTTTATACTCATAGCCCAAATTCCAACAATGCCCTTGAGTACATCAAGTTACAAATTCTCATCAAGCAAAATACAAAATGATGGAAGGCACATTCTTTACAAATCTCCACCTTGTCTTTCATCAAGCTCCACCTGTAACAAATGAGAAGCCATCATGACCCATAAGGGTCAGCAGTAACTGTAGACGTTGAGTAAGTCCAAGCAATGCTTGAACTTGCTCTCCACAACCCCTTTGGTAAACATATCAGTTGGGTTGTCCCGGGTGTTTATCTTCTTGATCTTTATCCTGTCTTCATTCCTGAGGAAGTGATACTTCACAACAATAAGGGTAGTTTAAAAAGAGATTATACTAAGGAGAAAATTTTAGATGATTTGAAATATTAGTTGAAACATTTCAAAACCAAGGTTGAAGGAGAATTTGTCACTCTCCCTACTACAATGGCACAAACTATCAATGATTACACTCAGCAAGCTTGGTAGGATGAGTGTGCAATTAGGCCCAAGAAAGTTTTGGATCAACAAATTGTCCGAACCAAGGCTAAGTTATGGTTTGTGAAGGTAGTTCATTCCATTATCCAAAATTTAAACAGAGATGCAGTGGTCACTGATGATGTGTATGCCTGCCTCCCTAAAGATAGAGATGAGAGGGAACAATATGAATTCTATATGCAGACCTACCTCTCACTGAGAGAAAGTGAAGAAGTAGCAGAAATTGCCCCTCAATGTGCCTTATATGAATGGAGGCAGCACACTATAGAACAGGCTGCCCTAGCTGCGGAGATGGCAAAAGTTGATGCCCTCCAGAAGGCAACAGAAGTAAAAGTGAAAGAAAAGCCTTGGGAGGCTGATTTCAGAGCATATAGTGATATGATGGTAGGTCCATTTGAGCCACAAGATGTTGAGAAAGTAGTTGAAACACCTCAACTTCATGTGAGCAGTGAAGAATGGACAGAAATAGACTCTAAAGATGAAGAAGAAGAAGAAAAAGAAGAAGAACAGCAACAACAACCACCACTACCAGTGATACCAACACCACCACCACCACAACAACAACAACAACAATAAGAGGAAGAGGAAGACATTCCAATTGTTGGACAAGAGGGAGGGCAAACAAAGAGTAGTGATGATGAACTCACCTTGGGGGAGTTCATTCATCAATACAGAATGACCAACCCTCCTCCTAGAGAATCACCAGTTCACAAGGAGGTTCTTCTAGTAGAAAAAGTGGACATACAAGTAGAGATGTAGGTAAACTTAGGGTTTTAGGTTTTAAATATTTGTTTTTTTTTGTTTCCTTTTAATTTCTCCCTTTAAATGATTTAAAATGTTGAGTTGTTGATTTCAAGAGGAAGGAACTACTGTTGGAACAGTAGTTCCATTTTTGGAACCCCAAGACAGTGAAGGGGTGAATCAAACCATCTTTGAAGCCATTCAGTTTGCTTTAGAGGAGGGTCAAGTAATAATTAAAATTGCATTCCCTTCAAGTTTGTTTTAGGTTTTTATAGTTTATATATATATATATATGCATGTATTTATATGTTTTTCCCCTTTATTTATTTATTTATTTATTTATTAGTGTGAGCTAACTTCCTCAAAGATGGAAGGAGAAGAAGAAAAAGAAGGACAAGAGGAAGAGGAAGGAGCTACTATCAGTCCTCCAGCCTCAAGTCCAATGCAAGCAAATTTGGATTTAGGGTAGACAGAGATTTCTGCCAAGCAACAATCAAGATTTGGTGGAGAAAAAAATAGAGCCTTAGTGATCTATTCTCCACCAACTAAGCCACACACAACTACTATAGAAGCATCAACTCCATCCTCCCCCACACATGCAAAACAAGCTCAGCAACTACGCACAAATTCAGTGATTTTCAGAGATGCTGGGGCTAGGGCTAAATTCCAGGCTATTAGGGGTTATGAGATTCTATTCAGCAGACTAGTGGATTTTGATTTCATGGATGAAATCAAGGACTTACTGGAGTTTTAGGGGCTACTGAGAATTATCCCTAGGTTAGGTAATAATTTCAAAGATGAGAATTTGGTTCCTACATTTTATTGTAATTTGCATGAGGAAGATGGAGTTCTTGTTTCCAATGTTACTGATGTGAATATATATTTAACACCTAAATATATATATGAGAGCCTAGGATTAAGGGATGAGGGTGTAGAGATTTTAGAATCCTCTACAATGGCTGATTGGTCAGAATAGGATATGAAGAATTGTATGGCCATAAACCCTCGAATTAACTTGTTTAATAGGCTCAAGCAAATGAATGGAAAATCTCATATGATTGCATTAATTTTGATTAGAACAATATATCAAAGATTTGGACATGATGTTGAGTTGTCCGTCTTTGTAAAGATTACAACATATGTAGTACTAAATAGGATTCAGGTGAATTGGTATAGAGCTTTCATTTCAAAGATCACAAGCATCAAAAAGAAATTATTCTATGGTGATCTCATATACTAGTTGGTGTCTAGTTCCTTTGATCTATCAGCCAAGGAAATTAAAAAGTTGAAATCTAGAGTGTTAACTACCAAGGACTTGAAACAGTTTTCTGCAGAGGATCAACCGACATCTCAAATCCACAGTGAACCATCCACATCCCAATAGAGAGGATCACCCTCTATATCAGAAAAGGTGGACACTATGATAGATCATCTGGTAGCTCTGAAAGCAGAAGTTGTAGAATTGAAATCTAGATTTCCAAAGTTGTAGTTAAAAATTTTCTTCTTTTAATGATGATGTAATTTAAACATTTGGGGAGAAATCTCCCTCATGTTGTACCCTTTAACATTTTAATTGAAATTTGTTTTAAGGATTTGACTTCTGTATGTAGTTTTTAAATTTGTGTGTCCTTAATTGTTATGTGTTTTAAATTTGAGCAAATGTCATGGTTTTATAAACCCTTGAGAACTTTTCAATTCACATTCTAATGGATAAATATTCACAACACTCGTTCAATTAAACCATTTCAAAGAAATTAAACGTTTTATGAACACACTTGTTTCAGTTGTGCAATTCTATGAGTTGCATTCTTCTTTTAACTCTTCCTTCATTAATTCATCAAATTGTATTATCTTTAAAATTCATTCAAGTTATAACCTCTAACCTCACTCAGATAGTTAACATTGTTTAATTTTAGTAAACCTTATACTTAACAATTGCATTTTCCAGCAAACAAGACCATATTTGGTTCACAGGGCCATAACCCTCGCATAAGTCCATGGGTAAAACAGATAACCCTCAAACTTACACGAGGATTATCCCAACCGTATTTTACTTTCTTTCTTTTTCTTTTTTAAATTTTTGTATTACAATTCAAGGGTAAACAGGACAACCCTCAAACTTACTCCGAGGGTAAACGAGATAACCCTCGAAGTAGGTTCTTCTATTATATTTTAACATTACGACACAGCTCAAGGATAAACAGGACAACCCTCGAGCGGCTCCGAGGGTAAATAGGATAACCCTCAAAGTGACTCCAAAATAGAGCATAATAGCAGTTCGACTAGAAATTTTTACAAACATTATATACTGTATTATATTATTTTGTTTTTGTTTTTCGTATTCTTTTACTCTCCTTCTAAATCAACTAACTCTACCTCTTTTCTCTCTGAAAATTTTAGAAAATGTTTTAATCTTTGACTATTAACTTTAAAAATTTCATGACTTTGAGGATCTTCCAAATCAACTGCTCCATAAGGATAAACATGTTTAATAACAAACGAACCAGTCCATCTAGACTTCAACTTTCCTGGAAAAGAGTGTAGTCATGAATTATATAGTAAAACTTCTTGTCCTTTTTCAAATATTCTGTGTAAAATTCTTTTATCATGCTATGCATTCATCTTTTCTTTAGCTATTTTTGAACTTTCATAGGCCATATTTCTTAATTCCTCTAATTCCACTAATTGCACTTGTCTATTACTACCTACTGTTTTTATACTTAAGTTTAGTTGCTTAAGTGCCTATAATGCTTTATGTTCTAATACCACAGGTAAATGACAAGCCTTTCCATACACTAATTTATATGGAGTTGTCCCTAATATTGTTTTATAAGCTGTTCTATATGCCCAAAGAGAATCATCTAGCTTATCAGACTAGTCCCTCATAGTGGTGTTTACTACTTTTTCTAATATTCCTTTAATTTGCTTGTTAGCACTTTCGACTTGTTCACTGGTTTGAGGATGGTAAGGGGTAGCTAACCTATGTAACACTCCATATCTTTTCAATATTTTTTCAAAGTTTTTGTTACAGAAATGAGTTCCCCTATTACTAATAATTGCTCTTGGAATACCAAATCGAGACATTATATTGGATTTTAAAAATCTCATCACTATTATAGAGTCATTAGTTTTAGTAGGAATTGTCTCTATCTATTTAGTTACATATTATACTGCCAAGAGGATATAAACAAAACCATTTGAATTTGGAAAAGGCCTCATGAAATCTATACCTTAGATGTCAAAAACTTCTACTTCTTGGATAGGATTTAATGGCATCATATTTCGTTTTGTAATTTTCCCTACTTTTTGGCATTGAACACATTTTTTACAATATTTGTATACATCTTTAAATAATGTTGGCCAATATAGGCCACTATAAAGCACTTTCAAAGTAGTCTTTTTAGCTCTGAAATGTCCTCTAGTGAGTTGATCATGACAAAATGACAACATTGATCGAGTTTCTATTTCTAGGATACATCTCGTTACAATCTGGTTAGGGCATTGCTTAAATAGGTAAGGATCATCCCAAAAGAAATATTTAACCCTCGAAAAGAACATTTTCTTGTCTAAACTGGACCAATCATAAGGTACTAAACCCATAGCCAAGTAATTAACTATATCAGCATACCATGGGCAAGAATTTATCATAAACAATTGCTCATCTGGAAATATGTCATCCATTGGTGGATTAGACAGGAATGAAGCATCTAACCTTGACATATGGTTTGCCACAGTGTTTTCACAACCTTTCTTATCCTTAATTTCCAAGTCAAACTCTTGCAATAACAAAAACCATCTTATAAGCCTTGGCTTAGCATCCTTTTTTAACTAACAAATACTTAAGTACTAAATGATTAGTGTAAATGATAGTGTGACTATCTATTAGATAAGACCTAAATTTTTCTAAGGCAAATACCACTGCTAAAAATTCTTTTTCAGTTACACTGTAATTAATTTGTGTTTCGTTCAATGTCTTACTAGCATAATATATTACTCTTGGTAGTTTGTCTAATTTTTGACCTAGAACTACACCTACTGCATAGTCTGATGCATCATACATTAATTCAAAAGGTTGAGACCAATCGGGTGCATAAACTATAGGTGAAGTGGTCAGGGCTTCTTTAAGAAAATTAAATGCTTTTGTGCATTCCTCATTAAATTCAAATTGTGCATCCTTAATTAATAATTGAGTTAAAGGTCAAGCAATTTTACTAAAGTTTTTTATAAATCTTCTATAAAAACCAGCATGTCCTAAAAATGCTCTTATATCTTTAACTGTTTTAGGAATAGGTAAATTAGATATTAATTCCACTTTTGCTTTATCAACTTTTATACCTTCAGCAAAAATAACATGTCCTAAGACTATTCCTCG
Organism: Amphibolis antarctica; assembly: GCA_024699675.1. Taxonomy (NCBI): domain Eukaryota; kingdom Viridiplantae; phylum Streptophyta; class Magnoliopsida; order Alismatales; family Cymodoceaceae; genus Amphibolis; species Amphibolis antarctica. Next base: position 74,658 of record JAMKPZ010000104.1, read on the forward strand.
TTTAACTATAAAATGGCATTTTTCCCAGTTTAATACTAACTTTTTTTGTTCACATCTCTTTAACAGTTTATGTAAATTACTTAAACATTTTTCAAATGAGTCCCCATATATAGAGAAATCATCCATAAATACTTCTAAAAATTCATCTATAAAATCCATGAAGATGCCTGTCATACACCTTTGAAATGTAGTAGGTGCATTGCATAGCCCGAAAGGCATACGACTAAAGGCAAATATTCCAAAAGGACATATAAAAGTTGTTTTCTCTTGATCGTCAAGTGAAACAGGGATTTGATTGTAACCTAAATAGCCATCTAGGAAACAATAATACTCATGCCCTACCAATTTTTCTAACATTTGATCTATAAACGGCAGTGGAAAGTGATCCTTCCTAGTTGCTGCATTCAGTCTTCTATGGTCTATGCAAACCCTTCAACCAGTTTGAACTCTTGTTAGAATTAATTCCTTGTTGTCATTCTCCACAACTATTATCCCAGATTTTTTTGGTACTACCTGAATTGGACTTACCCAAGAACTATCAGATATTGGATAGATTATATCATTGTCTAACCATTTCAGAATTTCTCTTTTAACAACCTCTTTAATATTTGGATTTAATCTTCTCTATGGTTGCCTAACAGGTTGAATTTCAGATTCCAGATTAATCTTATGTTGGCAAATAGTTGAACTTATACCTTTTATGTCTAACATCTGCCATCTTATTGCTCCTTTATGCTTTCTCAACACTTTTAAAAGATTTTCTATTTGTATTGGTGTTAAATCAGAAGCAATGATGACCAGTAGATTCTCATTTTTCTCCAAAAATGCATATTTTAAATTTTCTGGAAGTGGTTTTAGTTCAAGAATAGGGTATTCTAAAGTTAATGATTTGTTATCATTTTCGAATTATTCTTTGTTTACATCTATAATCTTAGTTTGCTTAGATATTTCCTCTTTCAATGTTTCTTCATTTGATATTACACATTTTTCAACATGATCTAATTCCTCTACATTTAAGTCCTCATCTATTTTAAAAGTTTCAATTAGATTAACCTTGAAGTGTTTAAATTGAAACTCTTTAAACTTTTTCTTAACCCCACTGAAAATATTCAGTTCTAATTTTTGATTACCCCAAGCTAATTCCATCCAACCATTTCTACAACTTATGCAAGCATCGGCTGTAGCTAAAAATGGTTTTCCTAAAATTATTATAGCTTGATCTTGATTTATATTTGAAGCTTTTGTTTCCATTACAGTAAAGTCAACAGGGTAGACAAATTCCATAACCCTTACTAAAATATTTTTCACTTTTCCTAAAGGTATTCTTGTGGATTTATCTACTAGTTGAATCACTGTTCTCGTGGGTTTGATATTATCCAATTTTAACTTCTCATAAACAGAACTAGGCATAACATTAATTCCAGCTCCTAAGTCTATTAACATTATATTAAAATAACAATCCCCTGTATAGCAGGAAATAACAGGAGTTCCTAGATCATTTAATTTTTTAGGTACAGGATTAATTAACATGGAGCTTACCTCTTTAGCTAAAAATGCATTTTTTAACAACTCAAAACTTAATTCATGCATCATTAAAGTGAATAAATATGCATAATGCTCAAAAGTATAGTTAACCTTGTAACCATCATAATTCAATGTAGAATGGAACTAAAACTCATTAAAACACATGAATTAATATAAATAAAATGCACACTTTTGAGTCTAAACAATTACATAACCCAAAAGAAATACCACTAAAGGCAAATGTTCCAAAAGGACATGTAAAAGTTGTTTTCTCTTAATCCTCAAGTGCAACAGGAATTTGATTATAACCTGAATAGCCATCTAGGAAATAATAATACTCATGCCCTACTAGTTTCTCTAACATTTGATCTATAAAATGCAATGGAAAGTGATCTTTCCTAGTTGCTGCATTCAATCTTTTGTAATCGATACAAACCCTCCAACCAATTTGAACTCTAGTTGGAACAAATTCGTTGTTATCATTTTCTACAACTGTTATCCCAGATTTCTTAGGTACTAACTACACTAGACTTACCCAAGAGCTATCAGATATAGGATAAATTATATCATTGTCTAACTATTTCAGAATTTCCTTTTTAACAACCTCTTTAATATTCGGATTTAATCTTCTCTATGGTTGCCTAATAGGTTGAATTTCATATTCCAGATTAATCCTATGTTGACAAATAGTTAAACTTATACCTTTTATGTCTGACATCTGTCATCCTATTACTCCTTTATGCTTTCTTAACACTTTTTAAAGATTTTCTACTTGTATTGATGTTAAATCAGAAGCAATAATGACAGGTGGAGTTTCATTTTTCTCTAAAAATGCATATTTTAGACTTTCTGGAAGTAGTTTCAGAATAGGATGTTTTGAAATTAAAGATTTGTTATCCTTTTCGATTTTTTCTTTGTTTATGTCCACAATTTTGGTTTGCTCAGATATTTCCTCTTTCAACATTTCTTCGATTGGTATTACACATCTTTCAACATGATCTAATTCTTCTACATCTAAATACTCATCTATTTTAAAAGTCTCCATTAGATTAACTTTAAAATTTTTAAATTGAAACTCTTTAAAATTTTTCTTGACTCCACTAAAAATATTCAATTCTAACTTTTGATCACCCCAAGCTAATTCCATCCAACCATTTCTACAACTAAAAATGGCCATCCTAAAATAACTATAGCTTGATCTTGATTTATATTTGAAGCATTTATTTCCATTATAGTAAATCCAACAAGGTAGACAAATTCCATAATCCTTACTAAAATGTCTTCCACTTTTCCTAAAGGTATCCTTATGGATTTATCTGCTAGCTAAATAATTGTTCTAGTAGGTTTGATATTATCCAATTTTAACTTCTCATAAACAAAATTAGGCATGACGTTAATTTCAACACCTAAGTCTATTAACACTGTATTAAAATAACAATATCCTATATAACAGGAAATAACGGGAGTTTCTAGATCATTTAATTTTTCAGGTACATGATTAATTAACAAAGAGCTTACCTCTTTAGCTAAAAATGTCTTTCTTAATATTTTCTTCCTTCTATTCTTGGTACAAAGAGTTTTAAGATATTTGGCATAAGAAAGAACCTATCTAATAATTTCCAACAATGGTATATTGACTTTAACTTGCTCAAATACTTTACTGATTTGTTCCAATTCTTGATCCTTAACATTTCTCATTCTATGAGGAAATGGAAAATGATTTTCATTTGTTAACTTATCTCCATTTTTAACGTCTTTTTTACAATTTTTGTTTTTAGATTCTTTACTATTTTCAGTTTCTATATTGTCCTCTAATTCCACATCGAATTTGTTTTCTAGATTAGATTCTACATTAATTTCCTCTTTCTTTGTGAAATTGTCATTAATTTGTTCTTCTTTATCATCCTTTGTAGGACCTTCATAAGTTACACCAAATCTTAACATAATACTTACATCTTTTGATTCTTCTTTTGACACATTATCTGGTTTAGATAGATTAGAATTAGATGAATTCCTTAAAAACAAATCTATTAATCTTTGAATTTCATCCAATTTTTCCATATGGTTAAATGAAGTTGAATCACTGTACTGATTTTCTTCAATTCTCTCAAATGATTGCATATTCTCATCTGTAAATAACATATCTCTTAATAAGTTCACATCTTGATAAATTTGATTTTCATTTGACGAATTTAGATTATCACTATTTCCATACTCATTTAACATCTTACTATCTTTTGTTTATTGTATTGATTCATTAACTCTATTCAATAGTTGTTCAATTCCCAATGATATTTTTCAATTAACATAATTCTGATTAATTCCAACATTCATTGGCAAATTATCATTAAGATTTGTTAAACCTGTATTAATTCCTTGAACATTCTGATCCTCTTCTAAGATTGACCAATTTAAATAATTATCATTTTCAAATTCATTCAATCTATTACTCTCCTCAATATTTTGTATTGATTCATCTATTTTATCTGTTAATTGTTGTATCTGTAATATGTTTAATTGATATTTTTGATTTTCATTTATATAATTATACTTTGAATAATAGTTTTGCATTCCTAAATTGTCATTACATTCCCATAAATGAGAATTGTCATTCGAGATATAATTATTTTGAGAATTAAAATCAAGTCCTTTTAAAACATGTTGTAAAGAGTAGTCATTAAATTCCATAGGTGAATAATCTCCTTTAACATAATTAGAATAATTATAATCCTCATAACTAGTTCCTGGAACAATCTTACAATCACCCCAATATGAGTTATATGAGTCCATTATAAAATTCAGAATTTAAATCAAAAATACTTCTTAGGTTGCTCACCGACGAAAAACACACACTCTCTCTCACTGTTTGTCGTGAGTGGAAGAATGCAGGTGGAAGAGAAGGAGGAAGAAGAAGGAGGCGACACGACGATTTATGTGGTTCGGCAAATTGCCTACTCCATAGGGTGCTGGTGCTCTCTTTCTCGTTGCACCACCACTGACTCTTTCGCGCACACAGGTTACAACTGGTTACAACCCTATTTGTAGGGCACTCAAGAAACCCTATTCTCAGCATTACAAATGACCCTTCACAACCAGCATCCAAAAGTGCACTACTGGATGGTCGGAACTGCCTTCCACCTGCGCGCCTCCTCTAGCCTTACCTGGTCTCCAACCAGTTTCCTGTTGGAGTGACCCAGCCATCGGACTTCTGAGCTAGCATCCGGATGACTAGCTAGTGAACGTCCCACTGTTCTGCTAATCTTCACTTGCTATCCGGCCTCCACCTAGCTAAGTTCGTTTCCACAATGTAGGTTTGTTGCCATAATGCTTATGACAATGTGGTCCTATTGTCATTCTGGTCCTTTGCACATCCAGATTCTCGGTACATGGCTGTTGGCCTATTTTCCACATGCTCCTTGGTGGAAGATCATCTCCACACTATAGCCTCAACAAGCTTCCCCTCCAGCCCCTCAAGAAAGAGAGCTAGAGAGCCCTCTTGAACTATCGCTCCCCCCTTTTATGCTTGGCTCATTCAAAGGCTTTGAAAAGTTGAGGGTGCAAAGAGTGTTGACAGGTATTAACTCATGTTGGGATTTGATTCTCCTTTGTGGACACTTTTGTTAATTTTCTTAAATGGAAAAAAGGAATTGGAAAGAAACAACTTTGCTTGAAGAAAGGGAAATCGTTATATCAAAAGATATATTGAACCATATTCTAAAATACTCTATTTTAGCATTATTTCTGGAACAGAGCAAATCAGAATAACGAAAGGTATTTCGAATCATATTCCAAAAAGCTCTATTCAAGCGTTATTTTTGGAACATGTCAAAATTGTTACAACGAAAAGTATTCCAAATCATAAACCAACAGAACATCCACCCACTTGGATAGGAACATCTATTGATTCAAAGTCGTAAAATTAGCTTAAGTAAATAAGCCAATAGAATTTCCTCTTGCTTGAAGAGGAATATCTGTTGATTCGAAATAGTGAAATTAAGTAATCCAACAGAAATTCCTCACTTAGAGAAAAATATCTGTTGATCCAAAGTTGTAAGATTAGCTTAAGTAAATAAACTAATGGAATTTCCTCTTGCCTAGATAGGAATATCCATTGATTCAAAATAGTGAAATTAACTTAAGTAAACTAATGGAAATTCCTCTCGCTTGGAGAGGAATATCCATTGATCGAAAGTTATAAGATTAGCTTAAATAAAGAAACCAATGGAATTTCCTTTCACTTGGAGAGGAATATTTGTTGATTCAACATGGTGAAATTTACTTAAATAAATCAATGGAATTTCCTCTTACTTGGAGAGGAATATCTGCTTATCCAAAATCATAAAATTAAATAAAGTAAATAAACCAACGGAATTTTTTCTTGCTTGGAGAGGAATATTTATTGATTCAACATGATGAAATTTACTTAAATAAACCAATGGAATTTCCTATCGCTTAGAGAAGAATATCTGTTAACCCAAAATCATAAAATTAAATAAAGTAAATAAACCAATGGAATTTCCTCTCACCTAGAGAGGAATATCTATTGATTCAACATGGTGAAATTTACTTAAATAAATGAATGGAATTTCCTCTCACTTGGAAAGGAATATCCGTTGATCGAAAATAATAAAATTAATTAGAATAAATAAACGAACGAAATTTCCTCTCATGCATGAAGAGGAATATTCATTAATTCAACATGGTGAAACTTACTTAAATAAACCAACACAATTTCCTTTCATTTGGAGAGGAATATTCGTTAATCAAAAATCATAAAATTAAATAAAGTAAATAAACTAACGGAATTTCCTCTCGCCTAGAGAGGAATATTCATTAATCAAAAATCATAAAATTAAATAAAGTAAATAAACTACGGAATTTCCTCTCGCCTAGAGAGGAATATCTATTGATTCAACTTAGTGAAATTTACTTAAATAAATCAACAAAATTTCCTCTCATTTAGAGAAGAATATCCATTGATCCAAAATCATAAATTTAAATAAAGTAAATAAACCAACAGAATTTCCTCTCACTTGGAGAGGAATATTTGTTGATTCAACATAGTGAAATTTGCTTAAATAAACCAATAGAATTTCCTCTCACTTGAAGAGGAATATCCATTAATCTAAAATCATAAAATTAAATATTTTTTCTTGCCTGTAGAGGAATATTTGTTGATTCATAATGGTGAAATTTACTTAAATAAACCAACGGAATTTCCTCTCACTTGGAGAGAAATATCCATTGATCAAAAATAATAAAATTAAATAAAGTAAATAAACCAATGGAATTTCCTCTCGCTTGGAGAGGAATATCCGTTGATTCAACATGGTGAAATTTACTTAAATAAACCAACGAAATTTCCTCTCACTTGGAGAGGAATATTCGTTGATCAAAAATCATAAAATTAAATAAAGTAAATAAACCAATGGAATTTTCTCTTACCTGGAGATGAATATCCATTGATTCAACATGATGAAATTTACTTAAATAAACTAATGGAATTTCCTCTTACTTAGAGAGGAATATTTATTGATCCAAAATCATAAAATTAAATAAAGTAAATTAACCAATAGAATTTTCTCTCACCTAGAGAGGAATATCTGTTAATTCAACATAGTGAAATTTACATAGATCAACAAAATTTTCTCTCACTTGGAGAGAAATATCTGTTGATTCAAAGTTTAGTAAAGTCAAGATGAATGCATGTAAAACTATGCTAAAATATACCAAAGTGTAAAAATAAAGCTATATGTGACATGTGTAAAAATAGGGTGTCAACAATTGGTTGAAAAATAAATTAGGCAAAAATTATTCTCTCTCACACTTGAGAATTGTGAGGACAAAACTGTTTTGTAATACATTGTTGCCAGTTATCTTATTGATGAATGGGGTAGATCTAAGTCCATATCAATAAGCCATATTCACCAACAAACTGTTGAACAAGAAGGATACTTTTGCAAAAAAGATGGAGTATATGATTAGAGGAAAAAGGGTTATGGAAGATCTAGAAAATATTGAAACTACTGCTCTATTTTCTTCTTCTCAAGCTGCTGATGTTGCTCTTGCAAACACTGTTTTACAGGCTGAACATGTTGAGCTGAATGATTTGATTGATCAAATGTTTCAACAACTACAACTTGATAGCCTTAGAGACAGTTTATCTCAAATACAGCTAGAGTTTAGTGACAGTGTATCTCAAATACAATTAGAGCAGAAAGATTTGAAGCATCTTTTACTTGAACTACACAATTATGTTAAAGATAATCTTAATTAGAAACTTTTAGTTTATTCTCTCTTTGTGTGTGATATTTTTGACAATGACAAAAAATGGGGAGAATGGCTATATATGACTTTAATGAATGTTCTATTTAATTTTTGTTTATGCAATGTTGAATGTTGTTTGAATAAATATTTTTGTGCATCAAATTATATTTGCTTACTTCAGATTTTGTCATCATCAAAAATAAGGAGATTGTTAATGAAGGTAAGTTTTGATGATGCTAAGTAGTTTTTATGCAGGATAATAAATGGTATATCAAATTTAAAAATCATTATATCAAAATTTACTGTAATGCTAAAACGTTATACCATTAAGGATAATTAGTATAATGAATCACTATTTTATTATAAGTATAATTTTCTACAATTTTCATTGCAACAAATGTTTGGGTGTCACTCACTAGATATTCCTCTAACACTTGAATCGGAGACATTGAAGAATGAAGACTCAACAGATATTCTGGTTCATCTTGACAGATATTTCGTTGTGCTAGTGTGTCTTAGTCATCTTAGTGAAAGTTCATCGGATGTTCCATTATACTCAGATAGATATTTTGTTAGTATGTTCTTTTTATTATTATGTTAAAAAATTTATTCAAATGGATGTTCCACCATGGTTTCACAGACATTTCGTTATTATTTTATTATAAATTAATTTCATAATTCCTTAATTTGTTGAATGGATATTCCCACATGCTTTAATGGATTTTCCTATATACTTGAAAATTAATTTTTTTTATTGAATGGATATTCTGACTCTTAGAGACGGATACTCTGCTTATGTGAACTTAATCATTTGTGCTACAGTAATAATCAACAAATTTTCCAATTTGTTAAGATAGACTTTTCGTTAATCTTAGAATTTATATATTTATTAATTTTATTATAGAAAAGAATTTCGGTTGGAATTGATAGGAATTTTCATATGGAAACGAAAATTCCATTAAACATCCTAGGAATTTTTTGTTGTCTATTAGTGATTTTTCTACAGGATACAATATCTTTAATTACCTAATTATTAGGAGACTCTTACGAGAACAAAGGAATAAAGATTCACGGGAACAAAGGAATAAAGATTCACTGAGATACGAAGATTGAAAGGAAGATGAGTAAGTATTCAAATTCAAATTAAAGATTCAAAAATTAGTTCTTGACAAAATTGAAAAGCAATATTTTATTTTTGACAAGTTAGTCTTTATAAAAAGATTGAAGAGCAAGGGGGATTAACAAACTTTTGCTAATGGATTTTCATGGGTTTTTTCTGTGCTCTTACTATGTTTGTGTTTTGTAAAATTACTTGTATTTTTGTATTCGAATTTTTAATCTCACTTAGTATTGTAAAGTTTACAAAAAGCTTACTCATCGAACTATGGTGAGGTACTACAAACAATGTATATTTGCAGGAATAGGTTTATTTATTGAACCTTAAAAACAAATACTATAAGAGTTTTTCTTTGCTGAGTTTGGAAAAGTAAAGAGATGTAAATATTGGAGTATGAATCTGTAAAACACTTAGGAAGTTGACTAACTTTGATTTAGATGAATCACTATAAAATCTGTCTCTATTTTTTAATTTTTATTTTACTTTGTTGTTTAGATGTTTAACTATTCATCTCCTTTAAGTGAATTGGATCTTAATAATAACAAATAGCGTAATTTTCTCGTATCATAAATTCAGTCAAACCTTCGTCTCGCAAGACACCACATCGACTCCACAAACCTGAGGACGAGTTAGGCTTACTAAAGATCGAGGTGATTGCAAATTTTAATATTTGTATTGTAAATGTATAGTATCCAATGAAATATGTCGATTTTATAAAAATTTTCAACAATCTAAATGAAATACTTTTAGTTTCGAATCAAATTATTATCATATAAATAATCCTAATTTAATTATAGAAAAATTTTCATAACTAAAATTTTGTAATCAACCTTAACTTACGAAAATAACAATGGAAATCAAAATCTTAAAAATCCGTAAATCCGTAAATCTGAAAAATCGAAAATAGAAAGATCAAAAATCAAAAATCACGAAAAATCTTGTCGCTGCTCCCTTTCTCGTATTCACGCGCGGCCACCCCTGCAACCGCCGGCGGACGATCAGCGACGGGCACCTCCTCCAATCATTGGACACGGCGGAAGAAAGAGGAAGAGTTGCCAGCGGGTGTTCTCCTCTCCTGTGCTTCGCCAGCAGAAGACAGCGGACGATCGGCGGCGGAAATCGGTAAACGACAATGCTCTGTTTTCTTCTATAATAGTTACCGTTCAACCATAAACCTTAGAAAACGAAAGATCAGGTCGAAGCTCAGGTAGAAGCACTGGAGGGTCGAAGAAACAAAAGATCAGAAGAGGAGGAAAAGGGAAAATCTATCAGTGACGGAACAATAAAGGTTACCAGTCTAGCTTTGCACTTATTCGTGATGAAGATATGTCTCAACAAGATAAACAGATTTTACAATCAGTTTTAGACAGAGTCTTTTGGAACAAAATATACATGAAATTAACTAGGTCTTTAGAGGAAAATGCAAGACTCCATGAAGGTCCAGGAGAGCCAAGTGTGCAAGGAGCTGAAAATATGGATTATATAGATGAGATAGATGTTGACGAGCCAAATCCAGTGAATATTGATGAAATATTAAATACAGTGACATAGGAAAATCCCTCAAAACCAAATTCTGAAATGCCTTTAGCACCAGAATCATGGACTGACAACAAGTTTAAAAATGCTAAAGCAGAACAAGCTTTTTCTAATTAAGTATACGTCCATGGAAATCATTTTCGAAAGATATGTTGATTTTAACAAGTTGGAAATGATTAAACTTTTGTTTGATGTTCAAGAGTTAACATATTTTCCTTCACTGAAGTTTGATAAGTTCTATAAAGCATTTGCAGCAAAGTTCTATGCAAATGCTGAAGTCAAAGGGAATCAAATTGAAGGATGAACTAGGTCAAAAAGTTTCACAATTACTGAAAATATTATTGGCCAGTCCTTGTATATTCCCACAATAGGTATTGACCTCTTTAGATCTCTAAATGCTTTGCAATATATGAACCACACAAGAAATTAATTCAATACTGACGGTAGATAATTGTTTTGAAGGAAAGCTTACAAAAACTTGTCAGTTAAACTCTCATGCAAAGTTCCTAGAGATGAGCTATGCTGTTTATAAAGCCTTGTATGCAGTTATAAAATGATATAAAGTAAATTGAGCTGTTGTGATCATGCGTTGTCTAAAGAATTATAAACCACAATAAGGGAACTTATGAGATAAGAGGCCACTATCCAATGAGCATTAACCTTGATTAAAGCAGCCCATGCAACAGAACAACCAACACAATAGGTCAGCCACAACAGTACTCACTCTGATGAATTAATGACAAAAGTGGCTAGACTGGAGACTGAAGTGCCTCTTTAGAAGAGATGATCAAGGCAAAGTCATAGTTACTTATTGAGCTTGTTGAGTTTATCAAAAATCAACTAAATTAGTTTCTATGAAATTTTGTTTTCTTTTTGAATGTATGACTTTTATTTGAAAATGGTTAACTGCCTCTTGTTTGTTTTGTTAATGACAAAAAGAGGGAGAATTATTACTGTGTGAGATGTTCTTTCAAGAAAAATTAAATACTTACAAGAACTTTAGCAGGGGGAGTCATACTTAAAAACTATTTAAATTATTGTAGAGATTATTCAATGTCAAAAATTATACTTGATATTATTTTAGGTTTTTTCATCATCAAAAAGGGGGAAATTGTTAGAACTTTGGTTGATTTTGATGATGCAAAGATGATTGAAGTATTATTTTCATTGAAATTACTAAGTTTATATTCTTAGCTATTTTAGTTTTATGCTAACAAAAAGCCCAGTATTTAGGCCAGAAACTCTGTTTTTATTCTGTCTAAATAATTACTATTTTATGAACAATCCGGTAAAAATATCAGAAACTCCAACATAGTAACGGTTATCTAGTTTGATTGATAAATGAGTCAGTTCAAAGATTATAAAATTTGAAATAAAGTTATTTAAATATACTTTGTCATGCAGGGTGTCAAATAATTAATGTAACAGTTTCGTTGGAAAGATGGATAGATTCTCCATTTTATTTTTGACATAACCATAATTCTTTTATAGATAAATGATGACGTCAATACAAATTAAAGTATAAAGACTTGAACTTATATATTTTCAGACGACCCAATGGAAATTTGGAGATACCAAAAATTATTTTAGATGAATTGACATTATTGATGGAAACTCCGAAATATCTTGATTGATTTTCTATAGGATACAAGATTTAATATTCAGGGAGTTTTGGAAGTTATGGATGCAGATTTAATTTAATCAAGGTTGAAAGAAAGAAATTCGAATGGTTGTAGAATTAAATCAAGTCTCAAGATTATTTCTTTGATTGTAATAAATTATTATTTCCATTTTTGATTAGGGTAAAAGTGTATAAATTACAGTTATCGAAGAAGAAGATGTAAAGCTTTCAGTATTTGTTTTGTGTATCTATTTTCTTCTGCTTTCTCGTAAAAATCACTTTGTGCTTTTGCTATTATTTATTTTGTTTCTTACAATTGTCCTTTCATTGTAATTGAAGAAGAAGAAGTTTATCTCACCGGGTTATGGGGAGAGGTACAAGGTTGGTGCCTTGCACAAGACAAGATTGTTGCCTTGTCGAAAGGAAGTTATTGCTTAACCTATAAAAGCAAGGAGGTTAGTGCCTAGACTATGAAGGTTGAGGTGTAAATTTGTAAAACATCAAGGAATAGTGAAAATCTCAAGGTTGGTGCCTTGAGGAGTGGAGTAACCTGGGTTTGGATGAACCACTATAAATCTCTTGTGTTCTTGTGTACTTTTTTGATTTCTCTCTCTCAACGTTTGATCTATGCTTTGAAAATCTCAATTTTTATTAAGTTCACCATTCACTCAGTCTCTTTAGTGAAGTCTTTTGATCCAACATTTCTAAAATTATTTTTGAAGAGTATACTCCTTGTGCTTACCTACGGATTTTGTTTCATGATTTTTGATCATGGAAAATGTGAGATATGAGTTTTGAAAGTATTGACATAGATCTGTCTTGCTGTATACATGACTGTCTGGCATCTGTTCATTAAAACTTAAAAAGAAATTCATGTTAGCTCTTAAAAATTCAGTTGATATCTTTCTTGATAGATAGACTCTCTGACCTTTCCAATGGCTTTGATTTCTTGAAAAAGCTTCCAATAGATTAAAAGATATGCTTTTTGGAAGTTAGCATAGTTCACAGTCCTATTTATATTCAAACTACTTGTAACGAACTCATTATTGTTTAAACTGCAACCATTCCTATAGATTGCATTTTTTGACATTTATCTGAGAATTTATATTGTTTTATATTTCAGAATAATATTATTTCATGATTTTTCATTCTGTAAATTAAAAGATATGATTTTCTAAAGTTGTATGAAGCCTCTGATCTGCACAAACGAGAACTGTCTATAAGTAGTTTCTTTTATGCATAGCTGCAATCAATTCCATGGCCTTCATATTTATCTGTTATATAAAATTAGACTTGTTAAGATTTCAAAAGACTATAATTTCATAATTTTTCACCATGTATATTAAAAGATATATTTTTTCAAATTCATGCATGCATGCAGTCTTGTTTAATTTCAATGAGAATATACTAATCATTAGTTAATTACTTTAAGATCTACTAATGACTTGCTACTCCTAGTATTTGTTCAATATTTTTGCATAATAAAGGATCATTTTAGCTTTTCAATGACAACTATAGCATCATCATCTAAAATGTCAATTAAAAGATAAGCGTTTTGAAAATATTGCTAATTTATAATGTTTATTTGCATAGTGACACTTTTTATATCCTTTGAATATTAAGAGCTTTTTTTAACCTTTTTTCAATTTTGTTTGTCCTTTTTAGTTAGAATTAAATAATGCTTTAAACTTAGATCTTATTGAGTTAAGGGGAATGCCAATTAATTTTAAATCCTTCTATCTTTCTATAGGAGATAGAATATAGTTTTCTTTAGACTAAGCATTTCACCTTTTGTTGATGTCTCACCCTTGTTTTTCAACTCTCTAAATCAGGAATCCGATAATGGATTCCTCTATGTTATCTTTTTCTTCTCTAAGTGTGCATTAGTCTAAGTCCATATAAGATTAGTGAAATCATGCACATTAGAATCTAAGGTTTGCATTATTTTAACAACTATCTTCATTTAGGGTCACATTATACGATTTTAACCTTAATAAATCCTAAGATGCGTAAAACAAATTCATTGAGCCATTTGGGGTTACATAGAGGTCTAACATGAATAAGCCCCAAATTTCAAATTACTTAAAGGTCTAGCATAAAACCTTAATGATTTGACATTTCTTCTTAACTTGATATTAAGGGCCCAGTACATTTTATTTTGGTATTTGTTTTGATTGCTTATTTGATTAACAATTAGGTCACTTACATGCATCATATTTTAAGTATACTTAAAGCATCTTCTCATTATATTCACATAATGAGGAATATGTAACCCCATATAGTTAAAGCATCTTGGAAGAGAATTTGGGGTCCCTTGTGTTTATTTATCTGTCTTAATGGGGCCCATGTATTTGAGCCCATTTGCGGTTTTTTTTTAAGAATGTTCATTTTTTGGGGTTTTAATTTGGTCCTTAAAATTTTGTATTACACTTTTTGGTAAACAACTTTGGTCTGATGAATAATATATATTTTGGGATGATTTTAAAAAAAATGGTTCACTTAGATGTCATTTTCTTTCTTAATCACTTGGAAGAGAATTTCACACTTAATTTAAGGACACTTTGGGCGTGTTTATACATGTAGAATTGGTCAAAAATGAATTGATAAGAATTCATTTTAGTAATGGAATTGAATTAAACGAAAATGAATTCCGATATAGAGTTATTTGTGCACCTCTCAGAATTGAATAGAATTAGGAATATTCGTATTTGTGCATATGTTGGAATTGAACAAAATTGAATTAAATAATTATTACTTCATATAATTTAAATATCTATATAATAATATAAAATAATTATAAAAATATGAAATTTAAAGGAAAATGTTAATTAAAAAATTAATAAATATTAGAATATTTATTTCAAAATAATAAATAATTTTGATAAATATCAAAGTATTTATTAAGTACATTTTGCATAACATGGTTAAATCTATGCATTTTGCACAAAAAAAAGTAGATCCACATGTGGTTCAAGCTATACATGAACCCCATGGTTCAATACTTTTTTTTCTGAAAATGGGAGATTGGAAGGGAAAAAACTCACCTTCATGTCGGTGGAGGAGAGGAAGAGGAGGAAGAGGA
Organism: Amphibolis antarctica; assembly: GCA_024699675.1. Lineage (NCBI taxonomy): Eukaryota > Viridiplantae > Streptophyta > Magnoliopsida > Alismatales > Cymodoceaceae > Amphibolis > Amphibolis antarctica. Next base: position 89,805 of record JAMKPZ010000104.1, read on the forward strand.
GAGGAGGTGTTGCTCATGCGAGGTCATCGAAGGAAATGGTTGTCGGTGGATGTTAGGGCTCAAAAACTTTGTCCATCATCCGTTGCAATGGGAGGAGAAGAGAGGAGAGGAGGGCATTGCTTGTGCGAGGTCACTAGGGATGTCGGGCCTCACTGTCACATTGGTTGTGGTGGTGTCGATGCTGCTTGCAAGCTTTGGTCATCAACACGCGAGAGAGGTGCGAGTGGATTCTGCCTAATTCGCGTCATTGGAGTGTGGGATTCATTTCCACCCCTTAAAGCTGGGTGAACAGTGTCAGTGGAATTGGGTGGATTCCATTTTCGATGGCACAAACAAGCACTTCTTTAAAATCACTTAGTGATTTTCCCTCCTTTTCCTCTTCCTTATGGTACTAATGATATTTTCAAAATGATATTTTCAAATGGTGTTATACTGCTAATGGTGCCTTATTTGTTCGATTTACATGGGATGTGCCACTCGAGACCTTGGTGTTATGCAACCATGGGGATCGGCCATTTGGTTCAAGCACCTGCCTTCCAACATTTCCTTTTTCTTATGGAGATTATTAAATGTTGGGTTGTTGGTGGATGCAAACATGAAGCACAAAGGTATCTCTCTACCTTCAAAGTGTTCTTGTTGTAAGATCTTTCATGAAATTGAAAGAGTGGAGCACTTATTATTCGATAGCGAATGTGTACTCTAGGCAGATTTGGCTTCTCCTGGATGTTTGGTATTCATTTTAGATCTAATGGTGATTAGTAGTGTTGGGTTTATGAATGCTTGCAAGATAAGGGTAAAAAGGGGATTGGTCTCACCAAGAAGATTTGTTGTGCTAGACTTCTTCATGCATTCTGGAAGGAACGTTGCAATGTTGATCAGGAATCCAGGATGGGAGCAAAGAAGGGCAGCCTTACAAATATCCTAAATGGTGTCCACACGGCAATCAAAGATTCCCACTTGAGTTATGACAGTTGGACCTATATATCCAAGTTGGAATTCTGATAGGTTCTTGCATAAATTGCACTTAACAATTACTTTTAGGAATGGTACTTGTTACTTTTAGGATAAGCCGGCTAATGAACTACTGAAATTGAACAATGATAGTGCGGTGGATGAGTCCTTCAAGGTGGGTGGTGGAGGCACCATGTGAGATTCGGAAGGAAATCTCCTGTTTGCCTTCCATAGCTCCTTTGTGGTCCAAGCAGAACTAGAGGCTATTTATTTGGATGTCTCTCTGCGAACAAGAAGGTATTGATCTTAGTGGGGTTATTGTTGAATCAGACTCTTTAATTTCAAGGTGGTTAATATGATTCATGTGGGGGAATGTTTGTGCTAGGAGGTGAAACACCTATGGGGTCATCTTTGCAGTTTAGTGGCAAAGACCTATGGCTTGTATCACATTGACAGAGATTGTAATTAGTTGGCCAACAAGCTTGCTAAATCTACCATTAGCTCCTTCACATGTACCATCTTCAGAAATGTCAACATTCTTCTTCTGTCGAGAGCACATAGAGTGTGGAATCAGGAAGTGGCTGCAGGTGAATGATTTTCTGTGATTTTTGGCTTGCTCTTACCTTTCGGCTGTCTTTAATTTTTGCTTTTGGTCCGGCCTGCCCCATGAATTGAACGAGGGTTTCTCCAAAAAAAAAGAAAAAAGAGCAAGAATTTAAAGGAAGAACATATATTACATTCGCAATCACATGAGGGTCCCAAGAAAGAAAAAAATTACATCGACTAAAAGCAAGTACATGATGGATTCATTAATTTGTCTGAACGAGAGATGTGCTAACATATGACGGGAGGATTACAAGAGACAATCATTAGTATGCATCCAAGAAAGTCATGCACCCAAGTGATCGATCGATCTTTCAAAAGAGCTAATTAATTCTAAGAAAGAGAAAGGAATGGTTGTGGTTTGGAAAATGTCCCCATCGAAACAAGGGTCCTGAGTGGAAGGTACGCTAGAAAAGAGATGAAGATGGTAGGTAACATCTCACTAAATGGTGAGGCGTGATAATACCAATTATTAGGTACGTACCTTTCTCACACAAGTTATAATGCAATAAGATTACACAATAAGATTGTCGGATTCAAAGGAGATAGAAGAGAGACAAAAAGGAACGTACAGTCAGATGGTGATCAGATGTCCCGGTAAAAGGTCAATGAACGGGGCCGACATGCATGAGATGGAAAGCAGGCAGCCACGTTCAAGGTTTAGAAGAAGAGGAGATGGAATGAAGTCCACTTTTATTTGAAATGTAATTCACTTAATTGCATTTTAGACTTGAAAATTAAGCGAATGTTTATATAAAAATTGATTTCTCTTTTCTTCTTTTGATTATCGAAAGGAAATTTTCGGTTTGAATTTTCATATTCAAAATTTATGAACATTGTGTACGCGCGTGACTTATCATATCATTTGGATGCACGTCTTGTTCTTTGTTGAAAAGATTTGCACTAAAATTTGATATCGTAATTGTCCAACTCTACGTATTTTCACACTTAATTTTTTTAGTTTGAATTTAACAGGAGGCTCTCTACCAGTTTTAGCATAAATGCCTCTTTTTGTTTCCCTTATAATTCATCTCTTCGTTTGTTTGGCAAGGATGAAACACAATTGTGATCCCTTTTCCCTAAATTTGGATGCACACGTCTTGTTTTTTATTGAAAATAATTGCATTAAAAGTAGATGGCTTACTTGTCCAACTCTATATATTTTCACACTTTGTTTAGTTCGAATTTAACATGCGGCTCTCTCACAGTTTTAGCTAGGGGAATTTTAAAATTCTATATGGTCAAAGAACCAAGTGATCCTTTTTTCATTTGTTTGGCACGGACGAAACACAACAGTGATCCTTCTTTCCCAAATTTGAATGCACACCTCTTGTTCTTTACAAAAAAAATTTTGCAATAAAACTTGAAGCTTAATTTACCTGTCCAACTCTACATATGCATTAAAACTTGAAGCAATTTTTTCTTGTTGAATTTTAGAACTCTTTATGGTCAAAGAACCAAGTTTTAATGATGTAGATACCTCCATTTTCGTGTTTACCGATCCACGTATCTTGAGCCCCACACGATAGCTATTTGTGCCATTAAAGTCTGATTGTTGTTACACCCCACCAACTTGGGCTCTTAAGACCTATTATTGTGGCAAGGTCCGTGGAAGGGACCAAAGGCCCGTTGTCTCCCTTTGAGGGAATAAAGGGAATACACCCACCTCTGTGAGTTGGTAAGGCTCATTTTCCCCTCCAAAGACAAGAAATGCACCATCTTGGGCTTTTAAGGCTTATTTACCCCAATAACAACTTAGATATGTCCAGCAAGTTTTCTCTAATGTCTAATGACTAATGATATTTGAAAAATCACTACTCCAATACCTAATTATTGGCAAGATCTCTAAAGTCGCTTTGATGATTTTCTTCCAATCTTTCGGATCTCAATAATGCACTGGGGTATTATTTTTGCTTGAGATACAAGGGAGTATTTATACTTTAATTAAGTTCGATGACCTATTCTTCAGTCCATGTATTAATGCACATTCAACACGTACTCCAAGTTTGATGACCTATTCTTCAGTTATGTTCTAACAGAATGAACTTACTATGTGGAGTTAAAAAAATATAACACACATTATAAAAACAAATAAGAAACAGTTTGTAGGAATAACTCAAGCACAATGGACTAACACCGTTAGGTTATGACTTGTCAATATATACCCCTTGCCAGTGACATTTGTTGAGTTATTACTTAACATAATGGATTCTCGTTAAGTTATCATGTAACACAATGGACTAACTCCACTAAGTTAACACTTGACAACTTTTCAACACAATATCTGATCTTGTACTTGTCGTATATAAACTTATATACTAATCAACATTAATTAAAATTCAACTCATATAATTCATGTATTTTTCAAGACTTAATACTAACATTGCTCATCATCAAAACACAAATAGATAATCAACAAAACATTATTCCTAACAATCTCCTCCTTTTTCACAATAACTATTCAGACTTAAAAGTGTGTATTTTATAGATGTTAATTTATGCATCTTATTACGTTCTAGTTGCATTTTGCATTGGATAATGATGATTGAGAGGTTAACTATGTTTTTAAGCATTATACACGTTTATTCACTTTATTGATGTATGAATTAAATTTTAAGTCGTGAAAATTATTTACCCCATGGGTAAATTAGTTAACCAACGAACTTACTCCATTAGTAAACCAGTTTACCAATAGACCAAAGTATTCTTTTTCTACGCAACAAGTTTTGGTGATACAATAGCAAATACAATTATAGTAGATGATAAAATATAATGAATTATTTCTCTTGTAATGTGACTTGCTTCACGGAAAGGTATTTTTATAAGCAATTGTAGGGAAATTCATGTAAGAGATAGAGTTGAGAAATTCAATTTAGCAAATGTTCAATCATGAAGAACGTGGACTGACATGGAATGAAAGTGGGCTTGTATGAAAGAATCCTACATGTCCAGATGAAGGAAGTGCACCATGTCTTTGATAACTGTTTGTTGAGGAATTGCCACTCCCTCAGTCGGTAAAAGGAGTCCTTTAGTCATGAAAATGCTCTCGCCTTCTCCTTCATCCAAACACTGTCCACAACCATACTTCCATGTTCTCCATCTTCCACCCATTCATTTCATCCTGAGAAGAGATTGATGACCTCTTCTTCTTTTCCCTTTTCCTTAGTGAATTTGCTATTCTTTTCTTTACCTGAGTGTATCCTTGAAGGAAAGACTCTTGGTGCTAGCTGCTTCCTCTTCTGTTCCTTAGTGAAATATGGAGTGACGCCTTAATAGTCATTTAAGGTTGAAAGGAAAGTTTGCTAACTTGATAACTTGGTGTGCTAGAAGTAAAGACAAAAAGAGTGCTCGACTTGAGCAAGTTTCGAAAGGTGAAAATTTTAGTAGATAATTAGGTGTTCTTTCCTTTTCCTTTTCTTTATTATATACTATATGTGTTGTACTGTATTGTTGAATGATACTACATTTATGCAATTAATTATATGTGTGTTTCGCTTTGTGTGTTGTTTGTAATCCCCTTAAAACAAAAAGAACAAAACAAGAAGCAAGCAATTCTTATAAATTCAAAGAATCATGACTTAATTTCATCTAAAATTCAAATCTACCCCTTTTACCAATGAGTTAGTTTATTGCTTAAGTGGTTGAACCACGGACCAATCAACGAGTAGTGCCGTTGGTAAAAATGTTTATCAACAGACTAATTCCATGGATTACTACATTTTAATTAATTTAGAATCAAGTGCATGCAAACAGAAATACAAAATATTTCAAAGTTAAGAAAGATTAAGTATTTGGAATCAAAACCTGATTGTTTAAGTCTTTTAGTAAAAAAGTCTGGATATTTTACTAAGAGCCTCTTTTAAATCCAAATAGCTTAAGTGAAGACATAATTAAGTTTAATGAAATTTCTCTGAGAATTACAGATATAAGAATTAATTAAATAACAACCTAACAATTACTTGGGACAGAGCAACTGTGACATTACTTTAGTTTATTAATTATTCCAGTAATTGTAGCACACAAATTTAATAAAGTATCAACTCAATAATCCCTATGGACAAACCTATACTTGCACACTAATTACATCTGAACTCGTGCACTTATGGTAAAATTAAAATATATCGAACACATTAATTATTAATTATTCCAAAAAAGTTCAAATAAGTTTTTGGCGTCGTTGCTAGGAATTAATTTATTTCTTTCAACTAGTGTTAGCTTATTGTTGAATTAGTGTGAATTTCTTTGCATTCTTAGTTAACTGTTATTTTAGTAAATTTTGTTTGAATGCTTTATTTTTTTTCATGTTTATTTAGAATAGTACAATAGTTTCTTAGGGTTAAATTTTGAAAATCATAATGAACTCAGATAACTCATATTGAGGTAATTGTAGGTCTGTTCTAGGAACTAGTTATGGGGATTATAATTATTTTAATTATGTTCAAGAGGATTATTCACCTGTGGAACTTAATGCATACTCCTCTCAGCATAATTTAGAAAAACTTAGTGCTCATCCTCAAGATAATTACAACTAGAATAACAACTATAACTTATGGGAGAATCATGGCAATTTATAGATACAAAATTTCTATCCAAATTGCAATTATAATATGTTGAATGTTAGGAAAGATCAAAATTATATGTAGAACATATCATTAAAAATAGAACAATTAAAGGAAAAAATAGATAACTCATTACAGACATTAGAAGATAGTAAAATGTTGAATGAATATGAAAATGTTAATTATTTAAATATGTTAACAGTAATAGAAAATCGAACTCATCAACAGGTTAATTTTGTAGAAGATAATGTTCAATTTACAAAGATAACTAAGGAAATTAAATGTTGTGATGTAACATCATTTAATCATATGGAGAAGCTAGATGAAATTCAAAGATTGATTGACTTGTTTATAAGGAATTCATTTAATTCTAATCTTTTTGAACTAGATAATATTTCACAAGAAGAACCAAAAGATTTAAGTATTATGTTAAGATCTGGTATAAGTTATGAAGGCCTTAAAGAAGGTGATAACAAAGAAAATGATAATTTTACAGACAAAGGCGACATTAATGTAGAATTTAATTTAGAAAACAAACCTGATGCAAAAGTGGAGGAAATCAATCACAGTAAAGAATCTGAAAATGGTAAAGAATTTGAAAGCAATAATATTAGAAAAGACATTAAAAATGAAGGTAAGTTATTAAATAAAAATCATTTTCCATTTCCACATAGAATGAAAAATGGTAAGGAGCAAGATTTGGAACAAATCAGTAAAATATTTGAGTAAGTTAAAGTCAATATTCCATTGTTAGTGATTATTAAGCAAGTTCCTTTTTATGTTGCTAAATATCTTAAAAATCTTTGTACTAAGAATAAAAGGAGGAAAATATTAAAAAATGCATTTTTAGCTGAAGAAGTGAGCTCTCTGTTAATTAATCTTTTACCTAAAAAATTAAGTGACCCAGAAACCCTATTATTTCTTGCTATATAGGAGATTGTTATTTTAATACAGTGTTAATAGACTTAGAAGTTGGAATCAATGTTATGCTTAATTTTGTTTATGAGAAATTAAAATTAGATAATATCAAACCTACTAGAATAGTCATTCAAGTAGCAGATAAATCCATAAGAATACCCTTAGGTAAAGTAAAACATATTTTAGTGAAGGTTATGGAATTTATCTATCCTGTTGATTTTATTGTAATGGAAACAAATGCTTCAAATAAAATCCAAGATCAAGCTATAGTTATTTTAGGAAGGTCATTTTTAGCTACAACAGGTGCTTACATAGGTTGTAGAAATGGTTGGATGGAATTAGCTTGGGAAGATCAAAAGTTAGAATTGAATATCTTTAATAGAGTTAAGAAAAATCTTAAAGAGCTCCAATTTAAAAATTTTAAAGTTAATCTAATGGAAACATTTAAAATAGATGAAAACTTAGATATAGAGGAGTTTGATCATGTTATTGATAAAAATGAAAAGCATGTAATACCAAATGAAGAAATCTTAGAGGAGAAATCAATTGAGCAAGTAGAAATTATAGACATAAACAAGGAAAAATCCAAAAATAACATCAAATCTTCAATTTCAGAACATCCTATTCTGGAATTGAAGCCACTTCTAGAAAATTTGAAATATGCATTTCTAGGAAAAAATGAAGCTTTGCTAGTCATTATTGCTTCAGATTTAACACTAGTACAAGTAGAAAATCTTTTAAAAGTGTTAAGAAAGCATAAGGAAGCAATAGGATGGCAGATGACAGATATCAAAGGTATAAGTTCAACTATTTGTCAACATAGAATTAATTTTGAATCTAAAATTCAACCTATTAGGCAACCATAGAGAAGATTAAATCTGAATATTAAAGAGGTTATTACAAAGGAAATTCTGAAATGGTTAGATAATGATATAATTTATCCTATATCTGATAGTCCTTGGGTTAGTCCAATGTAGGTAGTACCTAAGAAATCTGGGATAATAGTTGTAGAAAATGATAATAAAGAATTATTCCAACTATAATTCAAATAGGTTGGAGAGTTTGTATTGATTATAGGAGACTTAATGCAGCAACTACGAAGGATCATTTTTCATTGTCTTTTATAGATCAAATGTTAGAGAAACTAGTAGGGCATGAGTATTATTGCTTCCTAGATGGGTATTTAGGTTATAATCAAATCTTAGTTGCACTTGAGGATCAAGAGAAAACAACTTTCACATGTCCTTTTAGAACATGTCTTTAGTCGTATGCCTTTTGGATTGTGTAATGTGCTAGCTACGTTTCAAAGATGTATGATAGGCATATTTACAGACTTTATAGATGAGTGTTTAGAAGTGTTTATGGATGACTTTTCCATATATGGAGACTCATTTGAAAATTTTTTAAGTAATTTAGAAAAAGTGTTAGAGAGATGTAAACAAAAAAAGTTACTATTGAATTGGAAAAAATGTCAATTTATGGTTAAACAAGGAATAGTTTTAGGTCTTATTTTTGCTAAAGGGATAAAAGTTGACAAAGCAAAAGTAGAATTAATATCTAATTTACTTATTCCAAAAACAATTAAAGACATAAGAACATTTTTAGGACATGCTGGCTTTTATAGAAGATTTATTAAAGACTTTAGTAAAATTGCTCACCCTTTAACTCAGTTGTTAATTAAGGATGCTAAATTTGATTTTAATGAGGAGTGTACAAAAGCTTTTAACTTTCTAAAAGAAGTTCTTACTACTTCACTTATAGTTTATGCACCAGATTGGTCCCAACCTTTTGAGTTAATGTGTGATGCATCAAACTATGCTTTAGGTGCAGTACTGGGTCAGAAATTAGATAAGCTACTAAGAGTAATTTATTATGCTAGTAAAACATTAAATGAAACATAAATGAATTACAGTGTGATTGAAAAAGAATTTTTGGCAATAGTGTTTACCTTAGAAAATATTAGATCGTATCTAATAGGCAGTTGCACTATCATCTACACTAATCACTTAGCATTTAAGTATTTATTAGTAAAGAAGGATGCTAAACCAAGACTTATTAGATGGATTCTATTGTTGCAAGAGTTTGATCTAGAAATCAAACACAAGAAAGGTTGTGAAAATACTGTTGCAGATCACATTTCTCGGTTAGATGCATCATTTCCTTCCAATCCTTCAATAGATGACACATTTCCTAATGAGCAGTTGTTTATGTTGAATTCTTGTCCTTGGTATGCTGATATAGTTAATTATTTAGCTATAGGCTTATTACCCCAGGATTGGTCCAGTGTTGACAAGAAAATATTTCTATTTAAGGTTAAATATTTCTTTTGGAATGACCCCTACCTTTTTAAGCAATGTCCTGATTAGATTGTGAGGAGATGTATCACAGAAACTGAAACTCAGCAAGTATTATCATTTTGTCACGACCAACCTAGTGGAGGGCATTTTGGAGCTAAAAAGACAGCATTAAAGGTGCTTCATAGAGGTCTTTATTGGCCAACTTTGTTCAAAGATGCTTATGAATATTGTAAAAGATGTGTTCAAAGATGTATTCAAATAGAAAAGATGTAGAAGTTGTTAGCTTAGAAGAAGATTAAAATTAATTAAGAAAAAACTAAAAGAAAAAAAAAACCTTTAGATTTATACATTATATAATGTATTAAGCCTTACAATGTTATTTAAGTATTTATTTAGGTAGTATAATTTCTTTGCCTTGATTTATCCTAAGGTAGGTTCGTGGGTAAACTTGTTTACCAACAGGGTAAGTTTGTGGGTTAACCTATCTATCAATGAAGAGAGAGAGAAAAAAAAAAAAAACCTTTGGTGTTTACCAACAGAGTAAGTCCATCGGTTAACCTATTTATCAAAGGACTATCTTTGTTGGTTATCATACTTTGACTCATTTTTGGCACTATTCACCAAATTGTGTTATTTTAAAGTTCAGATCTAATTAAATAGAAAGACATTAATTATCTGGAGTATGATTAAAGATCATTCCATGATTTATATGGTTTTTTTTTAAAAAGATACTAATGGAGAATGTAGTCCAATGAGAATGTTGTTGGGAATTAAAAGCCAAACCACAAAACTATAAGTTAAACCAAACACAACACCCAATATAAATTGTAAACATTTAAGTATTATTTACAAACTTTCAAATCGCCCACAAGTGAGAGAGTTTTTTCTCTCTAAAAGTTTGAAATACAAATGAGACAACATTTAATTTTTCAAATATTGGAAAATTTGGACTTTAATTCTGCCAAATCTTCTTTTAGCTTCCCAATCTCTTGAACCGGCCTGCCAACGGCTAGCCGGCTGCTTCCCCCACTCTTTTGCACCCATGGGGGTTTTGGGGAAGCAGCGGCCGGTTCCTTGAACCGGCCTGCCGGCTGCTTCCCCCACTCATTTGCACCCATGGGGGTTTTGGGGAAGCGGCGGCCGGTTCCTTGAATCGGCCTGCCTACGGCTAGCCGGCTGCTTTCCCCACTCATTTGCACCCATGGGGGTTTTGGGGAAGCGGTGGCCGGTTCCTTGAACCGGCCTACCTGCGGCTAGCCGGCTGCTTTCCCCACTCATTTGCACCCATGGGGGTTTTAGGGAAGCGGAACCGGCCTGCCGGCGGCTAGCTGGCTACTTCCCCCACTCATTTGCACCCATGGGGGTTTTGGGGAAGCAGCGGCGGCATGAATCCTTGCACTCGAGCAATTTCTCGTTTGTTTTATTGGAAGGAGTAAGGCTACTCCTCCTGATACCCTAGTGAATCCTCCAAGATGAGGCCATCGGCATGAGTCCTTACCGACCTAGGCCAAACTAGGTGCATGAATCCTTGTACCCGAAAAGAGAGGTGGCACGTCAGGTGGAAGCTAGCCCCATGCCCGGAGTTCCAGCGTGTCGACCAATAGTCTCACCAAACCTTCGGCTCTTCAGCCAACGATCCATGGCGGTAGCTACCGTGCCTTTTACCTCTCCCCTCTTCCCACTGAATCTTGTGTGAATCCTCGCACTAGCGGTTTTCCATTCATTTTACCAAAAGGAGTAAGACTACTCCTCCCAATGCCCTAGTGAATCCTCCAGGATGAGGCCCCCAACATGAATCCTTGCCAACGTAGGCCGGGCTAACTAGTACCATGTTCCCTTTTAGAGTTAGAGAGAAGCCGCGATTACCCAGGCTGTCTAGGGTTGCCTAACACCTTCCCCAATAGTACCTTGAGTCCCCTTTCTAGTTTCTCTCATTTTTATAGAGACATAGTTCATTTTTACGTTGGTTTACGCTATTGTTTTATGTTTCTGTGCTCTTATCCCTTTGATGGTAGATAAATCCTTCCCCATCTGGTTTTCCTTATTTTTTTCACAAAAATAAGGTAGCGACTCTGTATCATGAGCCATCTACCTCATGTGGTAGTCCACTTCATACAATCATCTTTCCATTCTCTGTACCTTGGCCCATCCACCAACCCCACTGGTGGAACCTAATGGGCTTCCGGGTGATAATCAGATGAAAGAGTGGGTACACTTACCAACTTCAAAGACCCATTTCTCGGTTAGTAAAGCCTAAAATCAGTAGTCCCTTTTAGATATCTAAGTATCCTTTTGATTGTTGTGAAATATGATTCTCTAAGATTACTTTAAAATCTAACACAAACACATACACTAAAGATTATGACTAGCTATTGACCCTATGCTTAAACGAACTTCAAAGGGGGAAAGCAGCCAGCTCCCCAGAACCCCCATTGGCGCAAATGGTTGGGGGAAGTAGTCAGCTAGTCGCCGGCAGGCCAGTTCAAGGAATTGGCAACTGGCTCCCCAGAACCCCCATTAGCGCAAATGGTTGGGGGAAGCAGCCGGCTAGCTGCCAGCAGGCCGATTCAAGGAACCGGCAACCGGCTCCCCAGAACCCCCATTGGCGTAAACGGTTGGGGGAAGCAGCCGGCTAGCCACCAGCTGGCCGGTTCAAGGAACTGGCTCCCCAGAACCCCACTGGCGCAAATGGTCGGGGGACCAGCCGACCTCCGCCTGCCACGTAGCGGCTACCGGGTAACTACCCAGAAAGGCAAGCCGAATCAATTAGGGAGATACGACGAGATTTAACCACTTAAATCTCGCAAATCAATCCATTACGTAGATCGCGTAATCAAACCAGAATTCACGCCGGCTTCCATCTTTGGGCACCCCAAAGAAGGAAGGTGAACCCTTATAAAAGAAGTGGCCTCACACCTCATTCAGCACACTTCCACCTCTCGGAGAAACCTTCGCTCGGACGCGGAAGACGATCGGTACGCCCTCGCCTCTGAGAGAAGACGCCGGCCGGAGGTTCTAACAGAGAAGAGACGCTCGAAGCCCCGACGCCCATTCGTCGCACCAGAGCACTTCCGATCACCGCCAACGACCCTTCGCAGGTAAGCCTTCCCATCCTCGTAGTTTCCTGTATGCTTTAACGATGCCTTTCTCGAGCCCCGACCATGTAACACCTTCCCCATGCAAGGGAAAGGTCGAAGGGCAGACCCGATTATCATTCCCTCGGAAACATGTCTGAGGGTACCGGTGGCAGCGCTCCCAGCCGGGTGAATCCACCTGGCACGGTCAAGTTCGGTTCAGTTGCAACCCTCCCGTCGGGTCCTTTTACGTGGAAACTCCGAGTTTCCCAGCAGGTTTTATGCATTTTTATCCAATTCCCATTTTTCCCGAGAGGCGTAAGTCTACCCTCCCGATGCCCCGGATAGGTTTCCGAGATGATGCCACCGGCAAGGATGCCGGTGGCAGCCGTTCGGGTGTACGAACACGTGCAACCTAACGGTTCCCATTTTTCCCGAGAGGCGTAAGTCTACCCTCCCGATGCCCCGGATAGGTTTCCGACATGACGCCACCAGCAAGGATGCCGGTGGCGGCTGTTCGGGTGTACGAACACATGCAACCCGATGGTTCCCGTTCCTTCCCGGGAGGCGTAAGTCTACCCTCCCGATGCCTTGGATAGGTTTCTGGGATGACGCCACCGGCAAGGACACCGGCGGCGGCCGTTCGAGTATACGAACACATACAACCCGGCGGTTCCCGATTCCCGGGAGGCGTAAGTCGACCCTCCCGATGCCCCGGACAGGTTTTCGAGATGACGCCACCGGCAAGGATGCCAGCGGCGGCCGTTCGGGTGTACGAACACGTGCAACTTGACGGTTCTCATTTTTTCCCAGGAGGCGTAAGTCTACCCTCCCGATGCCCCAAACAGGTTTCCGGGATGACGCCACCGGCAAGGACGCCAGTGGCAGCCATTCAGGTATACGAACGCGTACAACCCGACGGTTCCCAATCCCCGGGAAGCGTAAGTCTACCTCTCCCGATGCCCCGAAAAGGTTTTTGGGATGACGCCACCGGCAAGGATCGGCCGGCTCCCGCAAAACCCCTCTATGTGCAGATGGTCCGAGGGACCAACTAGCCTGCCACCGGCAAGCCGGAACCAATGGCCGGCAACCGGCTCCCCGAAAGCCCATCTTTGCGTAGATGGATAGGGGAGTCAGTCGGCCCGCCGCCGGCAAGCTGGTACAAATGGCCGGCAACCGGCTCCCCAAAAACCCATCTTTACGTAGATGGTCAGGGGAGTCAGCGGGCCTGCCGCCGACAAACCGGTATTCAGTCTCCATTTTCTGGGAAATGTAAGTCTACATTCTTGATGCCCTAGAAAGGTTTTCGGGATGACGCCACCGGCAAGGATGCCGACGACGGCCGTTTGGGTATACGAATACGTACAACCCGGCGGTTCTGGATCCCCGGGAGGCGTAAGTCTACCTCTCCCGATGCATCTGGATCCCCGAAAACCAGTACAAATGGCCGGCAACCGGATCCCCAAAAACCCATCTTTGTGCAGATGGTTCGGGGGATTAGCTGGCTAGCCGCCGGCAAGTCGGTATAAAAAACCGGCAGCCGGCTCCCCGAAAACCCATCTTTTTGCAGATGGTTCGAGGGATTAGCCGACCTGCCACCAGCCAACCGGTATAAAAATACCAGCAGCCGATCCCCATTTCCCAGGAATTGTAAGTCGACATTCCCGATGCCCCGGAAAGATTTCCAGGATGACGGCTCCGGCATGCATCCTTGCCGGCCCCGGCCAGGTGATAATGTAAGTTCCCATCTCTAGTAGAGGGGCGAATATGATGCGGCAGCCGGTATATTCAGTCGGCTGTCCGGCGGCCCGACTGGCTACCTCACCCGACCTTCAGTCCTTCTGCTGAGTGGTCCGTAAGGGGGACCTTCGTGTCTTTCTCTCCCCCGTTCACCACCAGATCTGTTATTAATTCCCGTGTTGTTCGATTCTCGTCAGTTTTCACCAGGAGAAATAAAGTTATTCCTCCCGATTCCCTGGAAAGTTTTCTAGGAGGAGGTCAGGTGTGGCCGGACTGACTATCGTGGTTTTCAGTTTTAGAGTTGAAGAGAGGCTGGGATTTCCCAGAGTGTCTAGGGGTGCCTAACACCTTCCCCAACAGTACCCTGAGCCCCGTATCCAGTTCTCTCACGTTTTCATTACAATTTTTACATCATCCCTGTGCTTTTATCATGGAAGGACACTTCCCCATCCGGTTTTCCTTATTTTCTACCCAAAAATAAGGTGGCGACTCCGTTCAACGAGCCATCCGCCCCACGTGGTGATGCGCTCTCAAAATCACCTTTCAGTTCTCTGTACCTTGGTCCATTCGCCGGAGGGGCCGATGGAAACCCATGGGCTTCCGGGTGATAGCCGGATGAAAGAGAGGGTACAGATTTTTGGCGACTCCGCTGGGGACACTCGCTGTGTTTTACCTATTAAGTGACTCAAACTCTCGCTTGTACGGCTCTTTAGTAGTCAGTCTTTTGTTTTCCGGTAGGATTTTTAGCATATTTATCGCATTTGCTAAGCGAAGCCGCTTTCAAATGCATTGAACCATATCACCCTTCTTTGGTATCCTCTGCAGATCTTTGCAGATCCTCCGGACACCGTCTCCTCGTAGACCTCTGCTGTTTGCAGGTTCTGGACCCTGCTGGCTCCCCCCATCCTGTCCCGCTCACAAGCAAGAGCCATGGCCACCGGTCTCGCTGTGGCTTCCAGATCATCCCCTACCATCACTACGGCAACCTCTATGCCGCTGTCCGTGGTTTTCAGCCTGCCACCGCCTGTCGTCACCCGGCCCATCATTGTGCCTGCCGGAATCCTGGACCAACCAAGGGTGCCAGATCTGTCTGCCACGGTGGCATTCGACAATGCCACCGTGCATCCTGCACCATCGGCTTCTCTGGCCACTAAAACTGAAGGTAACAGGCCGGCTCCCGCACGGAGCACCGGTCCATCCTACCAACCACTCTCGAACACCGAGGGCATAGGAGCAGCCGATGCCTTCCTGCCACCTGGACCGGGACACTTTGAGCAAACCCTCCTGGCTCACCAATTGGCACGCTATCAACAGCAAGGGATTGGTTCAGTAATCCCCCCTAGGCCAACCATCTGTGTCTCAGAGAGGCAACACACAAAGGAATATGACGTCGTCACCACTCCCGTCGCCGACCAATTCGGCCCGCCACCGCTCTAGCCGGCAGTCGCCACTACTGCCGCCCCGATGCCCGAACTACAAGGGCAACTACTGCAAAGGATAGTCAAACTGGAGGCATCCTTCTGGAGCATGAAGTTCGGCCCACCAGGACCCTCCTGTGCCTTCCAAAATCTCTATTTCTATCCCAAAGCGACACTCCCTCCCGATTTCAAGATGCCTGAACTGGTTAAATACAACGGGCACGGGGACCCTCGCACGCACCTCTGGGCTTTCTGTGGGGACATGGCGGCACTGCAACATGAGGAGAAGCTCCTCGTCCAGCTGTTCCAGAAATCTCTCCAAGGACCTGCGCTTTCCTGGTACATGTCCTTAGACTTAACAAAGATCTACACCTAGGAATAGCTAGTGTACATGTTCCAGGAACAACACGCGTATAACTTGGACCTGGCACCGAAGTTGGAAGATCTCCGTTGCCTTCGCCAACGTTAGAATGAGCCGTTCAGTGGCTATGTCGGTAGGTGGCGGGCCCTGGCATCCCAAATCTGGGACAAACCCGCGGAAGAAGACTCTCTGGACATAATTGTACAAGGTGCTCAACCATCTCTGGCAGCCCTTCTATGTATCCAGTCATACTCAACTTTCTCCCAGTTGATCAAAGCTGGTAGCCGCCTGGAAGGATTCTTGAAGTCAGGGAGATTCTCAGCTCTTCCATTCGGAGCCAACCCTGGAGGAAACATATGTCCCTGACCATTGGACACAAGCGACAACATGGGGAACAACCGTGGCCCCCGGAGGAATGACAACAGCCATCCGTCTCCCGTGACCGTTGTGGCAGCAACACCACCACCATACCAACCACAATAGGTGTACGCCCCGGCCCAGGAGTACCATCCATCGGCAATCACCCCGGTTCAGCAGCCAGTCTACACCACCCGAGCAACCCTAAATCAACAACCTTGGAGGCCCAAGGCTCCACACTCGGCAGCCGTATCTGAGCCGCCGGCTCGCCAACAATGGCAAGTAACATCCCCGACAACCTCCCAACAAAGAAACTAGGGACAAAGTGGAGATCGCATAAGCGTTAACCAACAACGCCTTGATCAGCAACAGCGTGGACAACGCTAGCCGCCCCCGCAGCCGCAGCAACCTCGCATAACGGAATACACGCCACTCTCTAAACCGCTGAGCCAGGTATTCCGCCGGGCCCAGGCACTGCTTACGCTCCCCCTATCAAGCCACCTCCAGCTGTTCTTCCTGCCTGGTACAATTCGCAGCAGTACTGCGAATATCACAGGTCAGCTGGCCACGCAACGGACCACTACCGGACACTGCGACAAGCTATTCAGAGGCTTATCAACTCGAGCACCATTGAGCTTCAACAGCCCCCTGTACCCCTTGAGCCGAGCCAGCATACCTTCCCAAATCATGCGGGATATTCCCAGGTCAGTACTATCTTCTTAGGTGCCTGAAGGAGGCACCTGCTCGAAGGGTTCCGGCATATGCAGCCGGTTTCCGCCTATCCAACCAGGCACGAACAAGGGACAAAAAGATCCCTCCCTTCGGCTTGACCACTAGATGCAGGAACTCCCTGGCTGAACCCTGTTAATCTCATCCGTCCAACTAACCACCTGCTGACGCTTGAAGAACTCCAGCCATACTACCAACAACTCCGACCCTCCGTCCTCACCATCAGCGGCCACCGGAGGAGGAGGAAGTCGTCAAGGCCTACACCACAACAGGCGTCATCTCCACCCGCAAGAAAATTTTTCGTTTGGGTGGCCCCTGCGGCTGCAGCGTCAAGAGAACCGGCTACCGCGTTAAAGGAGCCGGCTACCGGGACAACCATACGGGCTCAACCCAAGGTAATTCTCTACTCACCCACTGCCCCAGTCAGGGCAGTCATCCTGGCGGTACCTCCGATCCCCAAAGCCTCAACCACCGGCTTCGCTTCCACGACCGGCACTTCAGCCAGCATGGTCTCTCCAACGACTGCAACACTGGCGCCACTCCAAGCCCACCTGGCAAAGCAACAATTCACGCCTATGACTAGGCCCTCCCCTCCGGTCGCACTCACTTCTGAATAGCATAAAGGCAAGGGGATAGAACAGCCATCCACATGTACGGCTACAACCAGGTCTAGCTAGGTATATCAGCCAAAGTCGCACCCCGGAGGAATCTCCATCCCGGGACTAGCAGGACAAACTTCAACTGGCTGTCGCCTCGGCAGTACTAGCAACCGCCTCCTCAACACTGGCCACCCAGTCACAACCACTCCTGGACCTGTCAATCCAGCTGCAGGGGATATGAGCAGATATCTCCCTATGGGATCTGCTCCGATCCTCTACCGAGCACCAGGAAACTCTCCTCAAAGCACTGCAGGTGGCCAAAGTGGACCAAGGTCTCGCTCCCGGGGCCATAGAAGGAATGGTGGCCACAATAACAGTCCCCTCCTTCATCTATTTTTCAGATCTAGACCTCTCACCGGCCGGGACCAACCACAACCTGTCCTTGTACATCTGGGTACAATACAAGGACCTTTGCTTCCCCATGGTAATGATCGACGACGGATCCAGGCTAAACTTGTGCCCGCTACAAGTCCTGAACAAGCTGGGGATCAAAGAACAAGACTTGCTCCCCACCGACCGGGTGATGAGAGGGTTCGACGACACTCTTCACGAAGCCAAAGGCAAGGTCTTCCTCCCCCTCGTCATCGGACCAGCAGCCTTCGAGGTTCCTGTGCACGTGGTAGACATTCCCCCGAGCTACAATCTCATCCTGGGCCGCCCGTTTCTCCACCAAAACTCCATTGTGCCTTCTACCCTTCATAGGATGCTTAAGTTCCTAGGGAAGGGGGAGGTCATCGTTATATTGGCAGAGAATTACTACCACCCAGGACAATTCGTAGCTACTGTGGTGTCTTCCGAGTCACAACACCCGACACCAGAACCGGTTGCCGCCTCACCACCGGGTCTCCAGAACCCAAATGGTTACGACTATCTGTCCAGATGCATGGAGCCCTGGGAGGACAATTCGCAGCCAGATCAGGAGCCAGAGGACGGCCTGCTATGACTGTTTGGAGAATCTCCGGTATGCATCGGGGATCCAACTCTTCACCAACCTCCCTCACCATTGCCAATCCTGCAGGGAGGAACTTTGGAAACGGACGTAGCGTCCGACTGGTTTGTACAGGGAAAGGAGACGACAAGGCTTGTAGGTCATCAATGTTAGGAGGCAAGCCTGATGGCTTCCGGGCGACTCACGCCGGAACCCGCTCCTTCAATAGCAGGGCTTGGCATCCCACACACAAGTGCGCCGGAAGCTACGTCCTCAGCAGCCATTGACTTGGCAACCCGACCAAGTCAACCGGGACTTGGCAATCATACCAAGTCTCTCGACACAGCAAACCACTAATCCCTTGGGCACCGGTCAGATTAGTCGGAAACCTTCCACCACCACTGGGGGCCCCGCATCATGGAATCGGGACAGCTAGCCTACTCAATCTGGGCAACATCTTTCAAAGCATTGGCCAACATTCTGGGACAGAACTAGGGGCATTCTGCCCCTCTTCTCGAGCCAGTGAACGAGATGGGCCTATTGCATTCTTGTCTGGGACTCCACCCGGTTTCCGCCTCCCATCTACCTGGGAGCCGGTTCCTCCCACCAGGGCAGAACTAGGGGCATTCTGCCCCTCACTCTTCGTGGATGATTGGCAGCCAGAACAACCGATGGAGCCCGATGACACAACATCTCAGGTAGACAAGTATGGCAAGTCCACTATCGTCCCCTTTGAAGCACTTCCGGGGTCCATCACTACCTCGAACCGGTAGCCAATTCGCCTACCCGGCACCTAGCCAAAAAACCATGAGCACCGCTCCCGCCAAACCTGTCATCCAGCACCCTTCCAGCTCGAAGGTCAGCAAGCCGTGGGAGATGCTGACGGCCCCTACCTGCAAAGCCAAGAATCCGAAGAGGAAGGCCCGTGGGTCCAACCACCAGAGTCTACCGGCATAGCGTCTACTGATGAAATTGAACTTGTAATCCTTGGGGACGAACAACATCGAAAAGAAATAAAAATTAGCAAAGAGGTTCCCGAGCCCTACCGGCAACAACTCCTCACACTCCTGCGTGAATTTGTGGAGGTGTTTGCATGGGATTATGAAGACATGCCTGGCTTGGATGAATGGGTAGTAGTCCACCGACTACCCCTCAAACCAGGAGCCCAACCTGTGAAGCAAAAAGCTCGATGGATGAGATAGGAATGGGCCCAGAAGTTGAAGGAAGAAGTCCACAAACAGTTGAATGTCCGGTTCCTCCAGCCTGTCTTTTAACCAAAATGGGTGGCAAACATGGTACCCATCCCAAAGAAAGATGGGCAGGTACGCATGTGCGTCGACTACTGGGACCTCAACAAAGCCAGCCCCAAGGACGACTTCCCACTTCCACACATAGACGTCTTGGTAGATGATGCCGCCAAGTACGGGGTATACTCTTTCATGGATGGATTCTCCAGATACAACCAAATCCTCATCGCAGAGGAAGACAAGGAGAAGACCGCATTCACAACCCCCCGGGGCATCTTCTGTTACAGGGTGATGCCATTTAGGCTCAAAAATGTAGGTGCTACTTACCAAAGAGCAATGACCACCCTCTTCCATGACATGATGCACAAGGAAGTCGAAGTCTACGTCGACGACATGGTAGTGAAGGCACGCACTCATCAGTAGCATCTCAAGCATTTAAGGAGACTGTTTGAGTGCCTAAGGAAGTACAAGCTCAGGTTGAACCCGTCAAAATCAACAATCGGGGCCACCACCGGGAAGCTCCTCGGCTTCGTCATCAGCAAACAGGGAATCGAGGTAGATCCCGACAAGGCAAAAGCAATCTTAGATATGCCTCCCCCACAGATAGAACAACAGATCCGGAGCTTGCTGGGAAGGCTACAATACATCGCGTGTTTCATCTCGCGCCTTACGCCGATCTGCGAGCCCTTCTTCAAGTTGTTGAAGAAAAATGCCAACTTCACGTGGACCACAGAATGCCAAGTCGCCTTCGACCACATCAAGCGTCAACCGTCCCAGCCGCCGATTCTCGTGCCGCCTCACCCCGGACGACCACTTTTCCTGTACCTGTCGGTGACAGCTTCCTCCATGGGTGCAATATTGGGCCAACATGACACCACCGGTAGAAACTACCTCAGTAAAAAGTTTACTGAGGTAGAAGAACGGTATGAGCTGATTGAAAAGTACTGTCTCTCGCTGGTCTGGACGGTGAAAAAGCTACGACACTACCTGGTGGTCTATCCAATCTTGTTGCTCAGTCACCTAGATCCCCTGCGCTACCTCTTCGACCAACCGGCCTTGGTAGGCAGGTGCGTGAAATGGAAAATGCTCCTTGCAAAGTTTGACATCCAGTACATATCCCAGAAGTCCATGAAGGCCCAAGCCATGGCCGACCAGCTGGCACACCAACCCTTGCCAGATTACCAACCATTAGAAGATTCCTTCCCAGACAAGCCAATCTTCACCATCGACAAGCCGAATCCAGACCAGTCAGATCTGGATCAGCTAGATCCTGACCAACCAAAACCCCATACCTTGTACTTTGACGGAGCAGTCAACACTAAAGGTCGTGGGGTAGGGGTCGTCTTAGTAGATCCCCAAGGAAGGATGCTGCCCGTAGCCAAGCGGCTTCTTTTCACATGCTCACACAACGAGGCAGAGTACGAGGCCTGTATCATGGGGCTACAACTTGCACTAGAGCTCCGGGTCACCCATCTGCAGGTATTCGGCGACACCATGCTAGTAATTTCTCAAACCCTCAACAGGTGGAAAACCCAAGACCCCAAGCTTCAGCCGTATCAGGAACTCGTACTACAATTGGAGAGTGACTTCTGGTTCGTCCACTTCCAACACATCAGCCACAAGCATAACCCATACGCAAACGCTCTGGCCGTCTTGGCCTCATGGGTAGCGGTCATGGAAGGGTAGAGCATTGCCATAGAAGTCACAACACTTCACCAACCGACCTACAGTGAGGATGTCTACCGCCTTACAGAAGTCCCTAGACAGGCCGATGCCAGACCCACAGCTTTACCTCTGGCTAGCCGCTCTAGCAACCAGCAGATTGCCGACCAACACAGAGAACCGGCTCGAGCTGACGAACCGAACAATACAAATCATAGCTCCCCAGATGATAACCTGGGGAACTCACAGCAAGAAGACCGCCCTTGGTATTCAGATATACAAGCCTTCTTAGAGACCAGAGAGTTCCCCTCAGAGGCTACCACCCAAGACAGACGTACGTTGTCAAGACTGGCAGCTGGCTACGTCTTTAGCGGGGGACAACTCTACAAAAGATCTCACAACCAGACTCTTCTCCGTTGCGTAACTTCGCCCGAGGCATGTAGGGTTATGCAGGAAATCCATGAAGGTGTCTGTGGATCCCACATGAACGGGATCCTCTTGGCGAAAAAGATCATGCTCCAGGGCTACTACTGGAGCACAATGGAGGCAGACTACACCACGTACGTCCGTCGCTGTCACCAGTGCCAAGTACATGGGAACCTCATCCATCTGCCCCCCAAAGAATTATACAACATGGCCTCCCCTTGGCCATTCTCCATGTGGGCCTTAGATGTGGTAGGCGAGGTCAAGCCGACGGCCACCAATGGACACCGATATATACTGGTAGCCATCGATTACTTCACTAGGTGGGTGGAGGCAGTATCCTACAAGACAGTCACAGCAGTTGCCACCCAGAAATTCTTGCGCAACAATATCATCACCTGGTATGGTGTACCCTTCGAGGTGGTGACCGACAACGGCACCAACTTTATAGCCAAGCAAGTCACGAGCTACCTCAAACAATGCCATATCCGTCACCTAAGGGCGTCCCCCTATAGGCCACAAATGAACGGAGCAGTCAAAGCAGCTAACAAGACACTGGTCTGGATTCTCAAGAAGATGGTTCGAACACACAAAGACTGGCACGACCACCTCCCATACGCACTCTGGGCCTACCGGACATCCCTACGGACCGCCACTAGAGTGACACCATACTCGCTGGTATATGGGTCCGAAGCAGTATTGCCGGTGGAAGTAGAACTTCCATCCCTTCGCATCCTCAAGGAGGAAGTAGACTTCGATGACCAGTGGTCGGAATCGTGCCTATTGCAACTCGACCTCCTAGACGAGAGAAGGTTAAGAGCATTGGACCATGCCCAAACTTATCAGCGAAAGATGATAAGGGCTTACAACAAGAAAGTCTGCCCTCGGCTTCTTACACTTGGTGATTTAGTCCTTCGCGCCATCTTCCCAACAGGTTCCATGGGGAAGTTTTCTCCAAACTGGCGTGGCCCTTACGACATCACCAAGATCCTCAGTGGGGGGGCCGTTTACCTTTTCGATGAAGCCACCCAACAAGAGTTCGGCCCGGTCAATCTATCGCAGCTGAAGAAGTTCTACCCGTAGACAACTCAACCGGGGATCCACGCGGCTGCCGCCTTCAGATGGGCCGGCTGCCGACTTCTTGGACCGGCTCCCCAAGGCCATGAAGGACGAACTCAACCGGGGATCAACACGGCTGCTGCCTTCAAAAAGGCCGACTGCCGGCTTCTCAGACTGGCCCCCTGCAACGCTGAACAACCAACTTCTTCTCTTGGGGATTTTACCCAACCCCCGACACTACCCAACCGGCCGCCGACACTTCCAACCGGAAACCCGTCTCCTCTAGAAGACCCACACTTCGGGGTAGAACTAGGGGCATTCTACCGCTCCATCCCGTTTTCGTGCACTCAGCAGTCGCCAAAGGTGAGACACAACAAGTCAGCTCCCCTGGAAGACAAACACAACTAGGAATCACTGCGGCTGCCGCCTTCAGATAGGTCGGCCACTGACTCCTCAGACCGACCCCCCACCGACTGACTGAGAGGTCAGGTCCGGACAGGTACGCTCCTTTCCTAGGTGAATTCTTGTTTATGACTCACATGTCACACGATGCATGCACGATGCACACATGATAAGCAGGTCCAACTCTTTAGTCATCCTACCTCGTCCATGGTGGAAAAGGAGAGGGTCGACAAAACTAGCCAAATCTTCACTCCAAATGTTCGTGTGCTCCGAGTCACAATCCATCGGAACATGCCCGCGTCCCCCTCAGTCTCAGAACCATGAAACAACCAGCTCACCATTCGCCAAAAGAAACACCCAGAAGCCAAAAAATGACTTGGCCATCATCCACAGCCTGTTCCCTAATACTTACACACTCCACCGTCCAACCGGCCCAACACTGGCTCCCACCTCTGACATACCCGGCAGCCACATCCACAACCGGTAGTGAGAACAGTTTGCAGCAGCAGGCAGCACATCCGACTCAAGAAGTGCTATCCGGACCTCTGGGACGAACTACCGACCCCAGGAGTGACACCAACTACATTCAGATTTTTACATCGAAAACCTGAGTGCCCATCTTGTTTAACTCCGATGGCACAAAGATGGAACAGGGTGAGTAATCCAGGTTCGTCCTTATCCCCATGGTCTTTGCTGATTCTGAGTGGTTACGAGATACCGACGGGAGATCACTTCCCCCCTCGAATGAGTATCCAACCTCCCATTTTACCTAGCCCGAGTGCCACCCGACAATGAGGGAGATCACAACCTTCGGCTCCCTCTAGGTAAGGTATTCCCCCTTGGACCCAACCACGACAACATCGGGTTATTTTGCTTGCCAATAGCACATGGGGAGGGCTAGTAGTATTCTTTTATTCAGTTTTCTTATCTTCTATTTTGTAATAGAAAAGAACAAAAAAAAAAGAGAAGAAGAAAATTCAGTGGCTAGAATCCTTCTTCAACAGGAAAAAAGAGAGAAAGGAAAAAGAAAAACAAAAAAAAAGTGAAAAAAAAGAGAAAAAAAAAAAGAAAAAAAAGAAAAAAAAAGAATAGAAAAAGAAAAAGAAAAGGAAAAGTTACTTGTTGCTGAGTCCTGAAAGCATACGGACTCCTATGTAAGGGAAGGGTAGATCTTAGGATTCCGTCGTCTATTGGCAATCCAATACCCGGCTTGTCGTGATTGACCAAGTATTCCCTTCTTTCAGGGCTTGGCAACCCATCGAAATCCGCCAATACAATCGGGTGCTGGAACCCATTTGCCGACACCCACTTCTCCCTTTTTTCTCTTGTCCTAGGGCTTGACATCCCAGCTAAGTCGTCAACATTGGGCTTGGCATCCCGCTAAAAGTCGCTTCCACCCCCAAGTTCCGATGCCCACATTTCCGGAACCCGCACAGCTCTATCTGTTATCTCTACAACCCCAAAGCGAACTCGTGAGGAAGAATCAACATAACTATGGGTAGAACAATAGCTCTCGAATCTCTCCTCTCAACCCATTTTTGTTGCCTGAGGGTCACTCCCGCTGGACAAGGGAACCACGCTTCCAAACTCACATGCATGAATGTCCAGCAGTTGTCTTTTGACGTAAGGTGAGCCACCTTTCATTCCCCTGCAGGTCCAGATAGCATAATTGGGTCAGAACAGCTACCTTGCGCAAACTCCATCACGGGCACCCACCTGAAGACCCCTATACAGAATCAACAAAACGAAATACCAAAAAAAGGAGTCACCAGAAAACGTCCCAACATTTTTTCACAACACGGCACAGATATTCACGGATAAGGGGAAGGAACAACACTCCTTCCCCACCTTTGGAAACTAATGTATAATCAAGTGTGCAGGTAAATCAGTCGGTTGCCGGGTAAATCAGCCGGCCACCGCTACCAACACCCAGGGACAGTCGACTCCTCAACACCGTCCATGCTAGAACGTTGACTATTCCCTGCAGGAACGAAGAAAGCTCGCCCATGCACACCGCCTAGCTCAAACCGCTGGACACCCGGGCCACGACCCGCACGAGACGAGATGTCATGCGAAAAAGAAGGGGGCTACCGGGTAAATCAGCCAGCCACCGCCATCGATACCCAGGTACGGTCGACTCCTTAACACTAACCACTCCTCGTAGGAATGAGCAAGGCCCCCACGCCTCGCCGAACTCGGACAACTTGACACCACGACAAGGATCAGCGCCAGACGAAACGTTACGCAGGAGAAAGAAGGGCCACCAGACAAACTAACTAACAATCGATCTCCCCAAAACCATACTTAGACGTATGGATCGGGTAGCTAACCGGCCCGCCTCCAGCAATCTGGTAAGAAAACCCGGTTGCTGGCTCCCCGAAAACCATACTTAAACGTATGGATCGGGTAGCTAGCTGGCTCACTGCCAACAATCCGATAAGAAAACTCGGTTGCCGGCTCCCCAAAAACCATACTTAGACGTATGGATCGGGTAGCTAACCAGCCCACCACTGGCAATCCGGTAAGAAACCCTGGTTGCCGACTCCCCGAAAATCAAACTTAGACGTATGGATCGGGTAGCTAACCGGCCCGCTGCCAACAATCCGGTAAGAAAACCTGATTACCGGCTCCCCGAAAACCATACTTAGACGTATAGTTCGAGTGGCTAACCGGCCTGCTGCCGACAAACCGGTAAGAAAACCCGATTGCTGGCTCCCCGAAAACCATACTTAGACGTATGGATCGGGTAGCTAGCCGGCCCGTCGCTGGCAATCCAGTAAGAAAACCCAGTTGCCGGCTCCCCGAAAACCATACTTAGACGTATGGATCAGGTAGCTAGCTGGCTCACCGCCAACAATCCGATAAGAAAACTCGGTTGCCGGCTCCCCAAAAACCATACTTAGACGTATGGATCGGGTAGCTAACCAGCCCACCACTGGCAATCTGGTAAGAAAACCCGGTTGCCGACTCCCCGAAAACCAAACTTAGACGTATGGATCGGGTAGCTAACCGGCCCGTCGCCAGCAATCCAGTAAGAAAACCCGATTGCCGGCTCCCCGAAAACCATACTTAGACGTATAGTTCGGGTGGCTAACCGGCCTGCCACCGACAAACCGGTAAGAAAACCTGGTTGCTGGCTCCCCGAAAACCATACTTAGACGTATGGATCGGGTAGCTAACCGACCTACCATCGGTAATTCGATAAGAAAACCTGGTTGCCCGGCTCCCCGAAAACCATGCTTAGACGTATGGATCGGGTAGCTAGCCGGCTCACCGCCGGTAATTCGGTAAGAAAACCCGGTTGCCGGCTCCCCGAAAACCATACTTAGACGTATGAATTGGGTAGCTAACCGGCCCACT
Organism: Amphibolis antarctica; assembly: GCA_024699675.1. NCBI lineage: Eukaryota > Viridiplantae > Streptophyta > Magnoliopsida > Alismatales > Cymodoceaceae > Amphibolis > Amphibolis antarctica. Next base: position 116,552 of record JAMKPZ010000104.1, read on the forward strand.
GCCGGCTATCCGATAAGAAAACCCGGTTGCCGGCTCCCCGAAAAGCAAACTTAGACGTATGGGTCAGGAGGCTAGCCGGCCTGTCATTGACAATCCGGTAAGAAAACCCGACTGCCAGCTCCCCCAAATCCTAGCATGGCACAAACATAGTCTCCATATCGACACCCCACAGCTCACACACCGGCCCACACAATATCTTCGAGCGAACAGTTATAGACAAGGTTTCATTAAAGTGAAGCTGATGTTATTTATAATTTAAAAGGTACAAGCGGGCACACAAGGCTATTCCTCATTAGAAGACCTCTGGGAGTCGAACCTCCGGGGCTCGAACCTCCGGGGGTCGATTCTCTGACGCTCTCGACTCCGTTGCTCCCGGGCTTGCTCCTGGCGCTCCATCTGCTCCACCAGGCGGATCAACCGGTCCTCACGGCTCAACAACCGGATGAGGACTTCGTCCCGAGCATTGAGACGATCCAGTGCCACGCATAAGCCCTCAGAGAAATCTGGGTCTGAAGAAGACCTGCCGGCAGAAGCAGAAGCAGTGGGCTAGTGCCCGGTCGACTGCCCACCGGACGACAAGCTGCTTCGCTTCAACGCGAGCCTCTCGTACCGGCCCAAGTCAACTGACGTAATGGGCCGGGTCTGGAGCGGGACCTTCTTCCGGTCCCTGGTTGAAATACAGAGGAAGTTGGCCAGTTCCACCATCGCCTCCACGAAGAGCAACTGGCTGGGAGGCCGCCGGCCCGAGATGATCACGCCGCGCATCTGGCACCGAACCGCCGCCGCCCAGTTCACCTGGCAACCCGTTACCACCGCAAAAGTCGCAAGGTAAGTCGCCACACTAATCTCGTCCCAATGTCCCCCCTTTGGCAAGATCGTGTTGTTAAGCACAAAAGACACAAGGTGGGCGACCGGGTTCAGGTCCCAGGCCTTGACGACCCATTGATCAAAATCGGCTTCCACGGCAACTACCACATTGATGTCGCCGATGCTCCAGGGAAGGCTCGACAGGGAGGAGAAGATGTCCAGGCCAGTGAAGCGGAGGCCCAACACCTCGAAAAAGAGCGCGTCGGAGAATTCCATGGGCCCGGATTGGAGGCCAAGAACGAGTTGTGACTCCACCTCCGACAGGTTGGAGTACATCTCGGCTACCAGAATGGGGATAGTCTCCACCCGACGAAAGTCCCGAACGAAGGGAAGCAGGCCCTGCCTAGCGAACAGCTGCTCCACCTCCCACAATCGGTCGAAGTTAGCTGGCCTACCGTATAAAATCATCTTTACGGCTAGGTGGCCGTCGACGGGGGACGCTAGCTCCTGGTCATTTTCGGGGGGAACCACGCCATCAGCCGCCGCATCCTCAGAGCCGGTCGGAGTCTAATACCAAGGGAGCGCTAGTCGGATCGACTCCGTGTCCCATGCCACGTCATCGAGGACCTCGAATGGCACCGACGGAGTCCCGACGAGGCGCTGTTGCCGGTCCACCATCATCTTACGACGCATCCAGCGCCGCGAGCTCTGGGGAGGGGCCTCCGCCGATGCCTCGCCTTCCACCGGTGCACGAGAGCTGGAGGCACCGGAGTCTCATCGCCGTTCTGACAACCACCACCGGGACATGGCTTCAGCCGAAGCAGCGTCGCAACCGTGGTCAGTAAGTTCAAAGAAGACAAATAGACTAGCCGACTCGGCCCGGTTAGGACATGCGAGCTGCTCCACCAGTAGGTTCTTCATTGTTGACGGTAGAAGATCGAACCACTGTCGCATAGCCCTAGAAGCAGGTTGTCGAACGTGCCCCGTGATATTCTTTGTGCGAGGCATGATGGTGGTGAAAGAGTGAAATCGAGACAAGAGACAAACGAAAGACGGAAGAAAACCAAGACAACAGCTCAAGCAAAGAGTGAAATCGGGAAGAAGAGGTGAGGAAATCTCGAATGCCTTCACCCTCTATTTATAGAAAATTCACCACCCGGATTCCGGCTAACCCGAGGTGGCAACCGATTCAAAAATCGGTTGCACAAAAATCAACAAAGCTGAAACGATTCCTGACAGCTTTGAAAAGGTACGGTCAAGGCATGAGAACTGAGAAAGTTGCAAGGAAACTGAAAAGGATGAACGAAAATCGAGAAAGCTGGAGCAAGCACGTGAAACATTTGCATCACTAGTCGGTTGCCGCGTAAACAGCCGGCCCGAATGTAATGAGACGGTTGTAATGTTGCAAGGCGGCAACCGCGTAAACAGCCGGCCTGAATGTAATGTTGCAAAGGTACGACGTGACCATTCACTGCACCCACCACAGCTTTTGAAAAAGCAAGCACATGAAGAGTCCACGTCACCAGCCGGTTGCCGCCTCCCGCAAGGCGGCAACCGCATAAACAGCTGGCCAGAAAGTAACATCACAAAAGTATGATGTGACTATTCACTGCCTCAACAGCTTTCGAAAAAGAAACACGTGAAGCTTTTACGTCACATCCCGGTTGCCGGCTCCCACAAGGTGGTTGCTACGTAATTGGCCGGCTAAGAGCTAAGACGTGGGGAAAGTACAACGCGATGCCAACACAGCCTTCGGACACAGTACGCAAATGCTTTCCACCTCGTCACCCGATTGCCGACACCCACAAGGTGGTTGCCGTACAACCAGCCGGCTAACACATGGCATCCCTCAGTCAAGTGACCGAGAGTGTAAGTATGACTTTATTCCATGACCAGCGATAGATGATTCACAAAAGTGTGAAATATCGCATGGCTTACCATTTACGCATGGAGGGTCATTCAACCCTAGGATGTCGGTTTCCTTCCCCCGAAGTCATACAACCTCGCTTAGGGAGGGGCATTCTGTTGACCCTATGCTTAAACGAACTTCAAAGGGGGGAAGCAACCAGCTAGCCGCCGGCAGGCCGGTTCAAGGAACCGGCAACTGGCTCCCTAGAACCCCCATTGGTGCAAATGGTTAGGGGAAGCAGCCGGCTAGTCGCCGGCTCCCCAGAACCCCCATTAGCGCAAATGGTTGGGGGAAGCAACCGGCTCCCCAGAACCCCATTGGCGCAAATGGTCGGGGGACCAGCCGGCCTTCACCTGCCACGTAGCGGCTACTGGGTAACTACCCAGAAAGGCAAGCCGAATCAATTAGGGAGATACGGCAGGATTTAACCACTTAAATCTCGCAAATCAATCCATTACGTAGATCGCGTAATCAAACCAGAATTCATGTCGACTTCCATCTTCGGGCACCCCAAAGAAGGAAGGCGACCCCTTATAAAAGAAGCAGCCTCGCACCTCATTCAGCACGCTTCCACCTCTTGGAGAAACCTTCACTTGGACACGGAAGACGATCAGTATGCCCTCGCCTCTGAGAGAAGACGCCGGCCGGAGGTTCTGACAGAGAAGAGACGCTCGAAGCCCCGACGCCCGTTCGCCGCATCGGAGCACTTCCGATCACCGCCAACGACCCTCCGCAGGTAAGCCTTCCCGTCCTCGTAGTTTCTTGTACGCTTTAATTCCCCATGCAAGGGAAAGGTTGGAGGGCGGACCCAGGTATCATTCCCTCGAAAACATGTCTGAGGGTACTGGCGGCCGCCCTCCCGGTCGGGTGAATCCACCCAGCACGATCGAGTTCGGTTCAGTTGCAACCCTCTCGTCGGGTCCTTTTACGTGGAAACTTCGAGTTTCCCAGCAGGTTTTATGCATTTTTATCCAATTCTTGTTTTTCCCGGGAGGCGTAAGTCTACCCTCCTGATGCCCCAGATAGGTTTTTGGGATGACGCCACCAGCAAGGATGCCAGCGGCGGCCATTCGAGTGTACAAACATGTGCAACTCGACGGTTCTCATTTTTCCCGAGAGGCGTAAGTCTACCCTCCCGATGCCCCGGATAGGTTTCCGGGATGACACCACCGGCAAGGATGCCAGCGGCAGCCGTTCGGGTGTACGAACACGTGCAACCCGACGGTTCCCATTTTTTCCCGAGAGGCATAAGTCTACCCTCCCGATGCCCTGGACAGGTTTCCGGGATGACGCCACCGGCAAGGACGCCGGCGGTGGCCGTTCAGGTATAGGAACGCGTACAACCCGGTGGTTCCCAATTCCCGGGAGGCGTAAGTCTACCCTCCCAATGTCCCAGATAGGTTTCCAGGATGACGCCACCGGCAAGGATGCCAACGGCGGCCATTCGGGTGTACGAACACGTGCAACCCGATGGTTCCCATTTTTTCCCGGGAGGCGTAGTCTACCCTCTCGATGCCCCGGACAGGTTTCCAGGATGACACCACCAGCAAGGACGCCGGCAGTGGCCATTTGGGTATACGAACGCATACAACCCGGCGGTTCTCGATCCCTAGGAGGCGTAAGTCTACCTCTCCTGATGCCCCGGAAAGGTTTCCGGGATGACGCCACCGGCAAGGATCGGCCGGCTCCCCCAGAACCCCTCTGTGCGTAGATGGTCTGGGGGACCAGCCGGCCTACCGCCAGCAAGCTGGAACCAATGGTTGGCAACCTGCTCTCCGAAAGCCCATCTTTGCGTAGATGGATAGGGGAGTCAGCCAGCTCGCTGTCGGCAAGTCGTTACAAATGGCCGGCAATCGGCTCCCCGAAAACCCATCTTTACGTAGATGGTCTGGGGAGTCAGCCGGCCTGCCGTCGGCAAACCGGTATAAAAACCGTTATTCGGTCTCCATTTTCTGGGAAATGTAAGTCTACATTCTCGATGCCTCAAAAAGGTTTCCAGGATGATGCCACCGGCAAGGATGCCGACTGCGGCCGTTTGGGTATACGAATACGTACAACCTGGCGGTTCCCAATCCCTGAGAGGTGTAAGTCTACCTCTCCCGATGCCCCGGAAAGGTTTCTAGGATGACGCCACTGGTAAAGATCGGCCAGCTCCCCCAGAACCTCTCCTTGCGCAGATGGTTCGGGGAACCAGCCAGCCTGCCATCGACAAGCCGGTACAAATGGCTGGCAATCGGATCCCCGAAAACCCATCTTTGTGCAAATGGTTCGAGGGATTAGCCGGTCGGCCGTCGACAAGCCGATATAAAAAACCGATAGCCGGCTCCCCGAAAACCCATCTTTGTGCAGATGGTTCAGGGGATTAGCCGACCTGTCGCCAGCCAACCGGTATAAAAATACCGGCAGCCGATCCCCATTTCCTAGGAAATGTAAGTCTACATTCCCGTTGCCCCGGAAAGATTTCTAGGATGACGACTCCGGCATGCATCCTTGCCGGCCCCAGCCAAGTGATAATGTAAGTTCCCATCTCTAGTAGGGGGGGGAATATGACGCGGCAACCGGTATATTCAACTGGCTGTCCGGTGGCCCAACCGGCTGCCTCACCTGACCTTCAATCCTTCTACTGAGTGGTCCGTAAGGGGGACCTTCTTGTCTTTCTCTCCCCCGTTCACCACCAGATCTGTTATTAATTCCCGTGTTGTTCGATTCTCGTCAGTTTTCACCAGGAGAAATAAAGTTATTCCTCCCGATTCCCTGGAAAGTTTTCCATGAGGAGGTCAGGTGTGGCCAGACTGACTATCGTGGTTTTCCGTTTTAGAGCCAAAGAGAGGCCAAGATTGCCCGGACTGTCTGGGGGTGCCTAACACCTTCCCCAACAGTATCCTGAGCCCCGTATCCAGTTCTCTCACGTTTTCATTACAATTTTTACGTCATCCCTGTGGTTTTATCATGGAAGGACACTTCCCCATCCGATTTTCCTTGTTTTCTACCCAAAAATAAGGTGGCGACTCCGTTCAACGAGTCATCCGCCCCACATGGTGATGCACTCTCAAAATCACCTTTCAGTTCTCTGTACCTCCGTCCATTTGCCGACAGGGCCGACGGAAACCCATGGGCTTCCGAGTGATAGCCGGATGAAAGAGAGGGTACACTAACCTACTTGTAGTCAAATATAAAAATTGACCCAATGATTCTTCTATATTTCTTCTCTTCTACCTTGGGTCTTTTTAGATCAGCACTCAACTTTGTTGTTGATCCCATGGAAGTACCAATCTCCCTACTCGAATCCATTTCAAATCTTTTGATAAGCTTCTTGCAATATTTTTCTTGATTGATGAATATTCCCTTTTCTATTTATTTTATCTATAATCCAAGAAAAAATGCTAGTTCTCTTACTATGCTCATTTCAAATTCACTTTGTAGAATTTTTCCAAACTTATGAGCAAGGTTTTCATCAGTTGAGCCAAAAATAATATCATCAACATAAATTTGGATTAGAAAAATCCTATCTTTACTTTTCTAGATGAATAGAGTTTTGTCCACTTTTCCAATCTCAAATCCAGTTTCCTTAAGAAAGTCTCTCAACCTCTCATACCAAAGTCCATAGAAAGTCTTTCTCAATATAAATATATAATTTGGGTGTTCTAAATCCTCAAAGTTAGGTGGTTGCTTCACATATACTTCTTCTTGAATATAGTCATTCAAGAAGGCAGTTTTAACATCCATTTGATATAACCTGAAACCAAAGTGACTGGCATATGCCAATGCAACAACATTCTAATTGAGTCCATTCTAGCTACTGGTGCAAAATGCTTATCATAATCTATACCTTCTTGGTAATTGTAACCTTGTGCAACAAGTCTTGCTTTATTTCTAACTACTTGGTCATCTTCATTTAACATGTTTCTAAAGACCCATTTAATTCCAATGATAGTCTTGTCATCTGGTTTTTCAACTAACTCCCATACTTTATTCCATTCAAATTGGTTTAGTTCTTGCATAGCTATTATCCAAAATTCATCTTGTATAGCATCTTTTATGTTTTTAGGTTCAAAGTTAGAAACAAATGCATAGTATTGACATTCTTGTATTATCTTTCTTCTGCTCTGAACACCTTTTGAAATATCGCTTATTATTAATTCTTGACGATGTTTAGATGAAAATTTCCATTTTTTTACTCGAGTGTTTGGATTTTTAGTGATTGAGTTATCAGTTTTGTCTTGGTCTTCATCATTACTTTTAATGCTTAAGTTTTTGATCTTAATATCTATACTTTCATTAAATGTTACATGGATAGATTCAAATTACTTTTCTTTCTTCTTCAATATATATTTTATATCCTTTTCTAGTTGTAGAATAACCAACCAAGGAACCTTCTATAGTCTTTTTATCAAATTTATCTCTTTTCTCACTTGTGTTAAGTATATATAACACTTACAACCAAAAACTTTGAAGTATGATACATTTGGAGTCTTTTCATACCAAAGTTCAAATGGAGTTTTCTTAAGTATTGCTCTTATATGAGTTCTATTAATTATGTAGCAAGATGTGCACACAACCTTAGTCCACTGAAACATAGGTAAATTGGCTTCATTTAATAATGTTCTCGCCATTTCTTGAATTATTTTGTTTTTCCTCTCAACAACACCATTTTGTTAAGAGGTTCTTGGACATGAAAACTCATGGTTGATACCCATCTCATCATAGAAGTTTTCAAATAAAGAATTTTCAAATTCACCACCATAATCACTTCTAATTCTTTTAATTTGATTGTTTCTTCTTTTTCATTTTGAATTTTAATGTAGAACTTTTTAGACTCATCAAATGCATTTTATGAGCTAAGAATATAATCCATGTGAATCTAGTGTAATCATCAACTATCATATAGACGTATTTCTTTCCACCAAGACTTAGCATTTATGTAGGTCCAAATATCTAGTTCAAGTCCCTTTTTAGTTGAAATATCATTTAGACTTTTAGAGGAGTTCTTATGTTGCTTACCCATTTGACAAGCTTCACATATCTTATCCTTCTCAAATTTTTCATTAGGTAGTCCTCTAACTAAATTATTTCTAGTTAATTGCCTAAGGGTCTTCATGTTTACATGTCCTAATCTCCTATGTCATAACCAAGAATCATCATTACAAGCAACAAAACATGCATTTTCCCAATTGCAATCAAATGGAAAATTTAAAACATAAATAGATCTATTTCTAGATCTAGTAAAAGAAGAAACAATCCTTTCTCCCAATGCAAAAATCACTTCCAATGTCATAATGACGTAGGCAGATTCTCGAGATAGCTCTTTCATCTCTTCTCCCACACAAAAAATCACTCCCTTCATTGCCTTGTTTGGTAGAAGAAGTGATTTTTCTACTCTGGAGTAGAAAAAGCTGCTACCAAATGCACCCTTAATTTCTTTAGAATCTTCATCAAAAATATAGCATTCTTTTGATTTTAACAAAACATTATATCCTTTATTAGGTAGTTGTCCAATACTTAGAAGATTTTGCTTTAAGTCATCCACAAGTAAAACATGATCAATATGAGAATGTTCTTTTAGTCCTATTCTACTAATACATTTAATCAAGTTCTTATTATTATTACCAAATCGAACCATACCTCCACCATGATCTTCAATCGAATCAAGTAGATCTTCTTGTCCAGTCATGCGGGTGGAGCATCAGCTATTTGTAATCCATCTTGACTTGTAACTTGACTTTTTAACGTACTAAAGAAGAACACAAGTATTATTTTGATAACGACATTTTTTTGAGTCCGTAGGGATTAATCCAAACAATGTTGAACTTGTTCCCTACAGGAAGCCACACTTTTCTATGGTTCCCTCTAAGGACGAAAATAAAGTCGCCATTATAAAATCTCCTAATAAAATCTCCACAATAAGAAATGTCATCAAATTGGTACTTCCTATCCTTCTCTTCTATCTCTATTTTTCAAGAGAGGAAAATGCTTCCTGATGTATCCATTTTTGTTGTAGTTGTAGCATTGGGGCACATTGTCCTTGGATCCTCTTCAGGGAGGAGTCGTAGGAAGGTTAATCTTATTTACAACATTTCACAAATCAATGTCCAGTGATTTGAGAAAGACCATCATCCTATACTTTCAGTAGCCATAGTTGTTACTATTAGAGAAATCAGGGCAGTTGATACTCTTCCATCAATCGATCTAGCGGCCATATATTTTTGTAATTGTTAGATCAACGAAAATGAATCTACCTCTAATACCAATTGAATGATCAAGATTGACCACTAAAGGGGGTAAATAGTGGTTTTTAATCTAAGCAAGTATAATCCAAATAATGTGGAAATAAAAGAACACTAATAATTTTTAAGTAGTTCACCAATTGGTTACATCCACCCTCAAGCTATCTAACCTTGAACCTACACTAATAACTATACAATTAATTACAAAAAGTGTTTCAAGTCAAACACCAAACCAACACAACTAAGAGTTTCACGTATAACTCCCCAATCAACGTGTACCGAGATTTTAAGGTTTAACCCACCAACCTACAAGAGTTTAAGGTAAAAAAATTTCAACCAACCACTCCAATCACAATAGCACACTACTTGTGTTTTAGGTAGAACACAAGTAAAACCAACAAAACCAAATTACTACCTATTTACAACACTACAACACCATTGATTACCTTGATCGATGCTTTATGGTGAAAACTTTGAGAGCTTTGCACCTTCAAGAGCTTTCAAATGACTTGCAATGAGCTTCATTGAGAACTTGATGAACGTTGAGTGCCTGTGAGTTTAAGTGTGCAAAGTACATGTAAAAGGGTGCTTAATCACATTGTTAATCACTTCATTTATAAGCTCTAAATTGGATTAACAGTAAGTTTTTTTAGAGAAAATCATTACAACATTTTCCCAAATCATAATAACACTTTTACTAATGATCATATTTCTTGAATGACTATTTTGATTGTTATAACATTTGTTATTCTGATTTATGTTTTGAAAGTTTCTATCTAAAGAATGCACTAAATCATTATACCATTAGGACTCACCATTATAACGAAATTCTATAAAAGGATTCCTTAAGTTTCATGAAAAAGGTTTGTTATAACGATCATCAAATCATTATAATGATTTGCATAAAGTCCAATTTATATTTCGGGAAGAATGTTCATTATAACAAATTTCTAGTTCATTATAATGATTTTCCTAATGCCTAACTTTGTGTAAAACAGGTTAACTAGATGTCAAAATGAGTTACCCGAAGTCTTTCGATGAAATGGATTTTATATAATTTTCTACAAATTTTTCAAGGAATTTTTTCTAAGTGTTGGGCAGGATGTAGAATCGTTATTATGGTTTATCTCATCGTTATAACAAGTATAAATCTTGAAAATTCTTTGCCCATGTAAAAAATCTATAGCTGATTGTAAGTTATTATCAATGGTTTTCCTAGATTTTTCTTAGGAGTTTTCATGGATTTTCTAAGGTTATTGAAATTGTTATAACAAAAGGGCTTCCCATTATAACAATTTTTTATAGTTTCACCCTTAATCGTTTTTAGTAGAAATTGTTGTAACAATGATATCCAGTTTCTCTAAGTGTTTAATTGTCTATGAACTTAGAATCTAGGTGAGTGTCCTAAGGATAGTGTGTTAGTGTTTATTTATCCTGTGTTTGACGTCCAAAGATGCTTTCATGCTTGTCTTCATTTCTCCATGCTTGAAACTTTAGTTCTTCATTTGTGTAGGCTTCTAGCTTTGGCCCTCCACCTTTAAATCTTTCATGTCTTCATGTTTTCCATCCTTCATGGCTTCATACTTGAGTCTTTGAGTCTTCATGCAAAGGATGTTGTTGATATTATCAAAACCTATAGAGCTAGGGTGAGTTCTCAATAATTTATAGAATGAAAAATGTGTCCAACGGCTAGTTTTTCAAGCAAAACAGAATAATGATTTTCAATTCATTTATCCATTTTATCCAACAATTATATTTGCTAAAACTAAGTTTACCAAATTCAAAATTTCATTGGAAGTTTTGAAAATCACTAGATGGAAAAATGACAAAAATAGAATACTAAAGGGGTTTTTCGTTTTTCATTTTTTTGTCAAAAATGGAACCCTAGGTTTCAATATAGGAACAAAATACCATTTCTATGAAATGTTATTTCAAAAGGTACTAAACTTAATATTTCAAAGGGCAATGAAAATCAGAATTGCGTTTTGTAAGATTGGTAATTCTAATTTTATTGGAAAACTGAATATGGGCTAAGTGTAATGAGACGATGAAAATTAGAATTCCATAATCGTGAAAACAATTATCCAAATTTTATTGGGGTTGCAGATCTTCCCAAGTGTGTTGTGAAATATGAGAGATGAAAGAATGGATGCCTTAGTCTACATGTTCCTAAAGCAAGAGCAATTTCATCCTACTTGAAAAGCACAAACACACATGGTTGATTCTTTTAAGGCTTGAACCTTTTCCTATGAATTCTTCTTGCATTTGAGGCTTCCTTCAAGTCCTACCTTTGAGTTTTTCTTCAAGTCTTGCCTTTGATCCTTTGAGTTTGCCATCCTTCAAGTCGATCTCCTATATCTTACACAACTCTTTTTGACATTATCAAAACATGATACATAAGACATAACACTTATTTTAATTAACAAATTCAATGTCTTTAAATTTTGCAAAACTCATGCATTCACATGTCATACATCATACACATCTTACTTGCATGGATGTGGAAAAGTTTACACATCATACACATCTTACATTTCCACATCTTAATTGGGTGATTTTCTAGATCTAATCTATAGATACTTGTAGACTAGACCGATTTGGCACATTTCCAACCCATTGCATGACCGGATGTGGAAATGTTTACACAACTTTCCCCTAGGCTTCTCTAACTCATTTCTTCTCAGGTCTTAAAGGCATGTTCCTTCTTGGGCCTTAAAGAGCCCAACATCTCATTTCTCCAATTTTACAATTAGGTGTACAAATGTATCACTTAGTGTAGCACTCATTAGACTACTTGAAAGGTCAACAAGTTGAGCACATGGGGTGCCTAACTCTTTCCCTACGTATACACGAAAAACTTATTTTGAACTCTCTATTTGGGCCTTAATGGGCTTTATCCCTTTAGGCATGATGTTATTTGCATGTAAGTATTTATCATATAGGTTTTATTAGTTTAGCCTTCATTAGACTATGTGGCGACTACTCCTTGGTCTAAAAGCCCATTCACCCTAATCTAGCCCACTTAGGCCTTTAAAGGACTCATCTCGTCCTTTTTAAGCCCTTGAGCTTAGTGTAAAGTGTTGCGGAGTACAGGTCTAGCTTAGTCTATGGTACAAGAAAAACACGTTACAAATGGAAATGCCTATTTTTGAATTCCTTAATCTCTTCATTTCTTTGGTACGAATGAAACACAATTGTGATTCTTTTTTTCCAAATTTGGATGTGTGAATTTTACCCAATTAAAATCAATTGATTAGTAGGAAATGACTCAAAAGTGATATACAGATCCCAATTTTATTCATCGATTTCAATGTAAGATTATTTTTTCTAACACACTCTCATGCTTCTAAGTCTTTCATTAGAGTACCCTACAAACATCTTTTGGGTAGCATGCGTAGATTGATTCAGTTGGCTAGTAAGAAAGGTCTTACATGTGGAATAAGAATCTCAATTACACTTATCGATTTTGATGTGAGACTATTTTTTTTAATAGGATGTATACATCCTATTCTTTAATTATTGAAAAAATTTGCTTTACAATTTGATAGCTTAATTGTCCAACTCTATGTATTTTCACACTTTGTTTAGTTTGAATTTAACAAGAGGCCTCTGTACGTAGTAGTTTCTGCTAGGGGAATTTTTGAATTCTATTGGTCAAACAACCAAGTCTGAACTAAAATACCTCTTTTTGTTTCCTTGAGAATTCAGCCCTTCGTTTGTTTGGCACGGATGAAACACAATTGTGGTCCTTTCAAAATTTTCCTTCGCACATGGAAAATGCTTTTTTACCTTACGTATAAGGGTTTTGTTTTCCCAAATACTGCTGACATATATATTTTCATTAAGAATTCCATAGCAATTATTGACCACTCAGGAATCGTTTGCTGTAAGGTTCCAAGTTACCTTTCATTTCTAGACCTAAAACAAGATATCCCCAAAACCCAGGAAATTAATTAATGATGAGATCGACGAAGAGTACACACGTTGTCTTGACATATAATTAGCTAGCTAGAGGCACTTTTGCTTGCATTCAAATTGGAGATTGGATGCCATGTATCGAATATTAATTACCGACGAAAATGGTTGGCAGGAAATTAAAGAAGCTTTCGTTCAATCTTTAAAGGTAAAAGTACACTGAACGAGTTCTGGTGGGAAATCGGCGAAAAATGGCATGCGATGACAATATATGTTGAAGCCGTCAAAAATACCACACAAATCAATAGATAAGGAGCGATCCATCGCCTTCACTCGAACCCACCACCGCACTAACTCGAGAAATCGACAGACAGGGATTCCAACTTTGAAGCGTTGAATCATTCAACGGCATGGTGTTGCATATTAAAATATCAAAATTAAAATGATATATATATATATAGCTGAAATATTAGAAAGAAAATTGAGATTAATTATTCAATACCTTTCGCAAGTGTGGCAACAGATCGAAACCAGTCAACCCGTACCTTTGATCCGCATTGGCCTTCGTTCTTATCGATAGGAAACTTAGTCGTTAATGTATAATATATTTATAATCACGATTTGAAAAGAAAAATTTAAGCGGAAGAGGTGCCCAAAAGTCAACCGCCTCCGAATCACGGCCAGGACTTGTGTCCGCGAACGAAAGATCGATGAAGGTCCTCGCCATTTCCAAGCAAGATCCCTCCGCTCTTTCCAGTCTTTCTCCGATTTAAAATATTACGATGGCACGCATGTACCCGGTCATCGTTTTACTTTCATACAGTCCATTCAAAGGCCGATTAGTTATTTACGAAAGCTGTGTTGTTCTTTTACTCCAAGTCGACGACATCTTCCACTCTACATAATTCATATCTTTTTATTTATCTGCAACAGCTAATTTATAAATCGTTGGCATATTCCAACCACCGATTATTATACAGTTGCAATTTCGATTGGTAGTAGATTATTATACCTACTTATGAACTAACTGATTGATCGAGGAATATGTAGAAGATATATATCATTGATTTTATGAAAGTTTTTTACGAGCACTCTTGCTAATATATCAATACTTATCCGCAATATGGAAACCCCACTCACCGACTACCACGATCGCCAAAACCTTATCAAATATATTTCTCTCTCTGAGCTAATCTTGTCTTGTGTACTTACTAACAATAGTCAGCATATGGTGACTGGTTCAATCATATCAATTCGTGAATAAGATTGATATATATTGCAAGTTTCTCGATCAGCAAATAGTCGGCAGAGGCTGGACGGAGTCATCTACACTGACCAAGGCAATCTCGACAAGGACGTCGTCGGTGAAGAAGTCTAAGCCACATGCTCCTATCCCTATTCCTATTTTATGGTTTGAATTACGACGAGATCAACGTGTAACACAGTGGTCTGATTTGTACTTGGTCTGTACACGTTCACATTTAGACCATTTGAAAGCTATTGATTTTAAGCTCGAATGATAGTGTGCGTGAGTGGGAAGCTTGATTCTTGAGGCGACAATTCGTCCGTGTTTCTAAATTATCGGCCCTTGCCGTTGATGAAAGGTTTTTTTTCTTATTTCCCGACAGCGGTTCATTTTTGGAATTTTCAAGTGTCGCATTAATTTAATTAATAGAAGACTTGTTTAACGCGATTGATCTCCCCAACTATTTCTTCGGTCGTAGTGAGAGGTAACAAAGTACCATCGATTCCGCACACTAATTATCGTATTTTTTCGACAAATTCCATCCGATATATTTTTGAATCGTTCTTTGCATTATCAAACTTGAAAGGGATGGGTAGGTTAAGTTTTGTTCGATAACAATTTTTCAATTGTAATTTCAATTTTACACAAATTTTACATATCATAATTATTATATAAATCTTTATACATAAATTTATATTTCACAATTTAGAAGTTCATGTTCATTTAATAACAGAGTTTAACTTTAACCTTTCACAATATTCTAAACTAGAAAAATTTACACTATTATATTCCACCCTCATGTGGAAAAGCCGTGAAGCTTTCACTTACAGTCGGAGTGTGTAAGATCGTGCAACGACAGTCAGTTCTCTGCACCAAACACGGACTTAATCAACCCTTGCCATAATAGTCAACTCAAGGGCTGTGCCTAATTGCGCGCAGTGCTTTATTTCCCAGCCGTAAACTCTAGCAGACAGAACATGAAGCAGGTAATTATTATTGTTTTATACTGTTATACGTTAAAATGAGGATTAAGCATAGCTTTACCTATGGATAGTCTTTTTAATCCGCTGAACTTAAAAAGTAAAGGGTAAATATTATCTTATACCGCATAGATATCAATCAGCATCAGGTGGGTGCACTCCATTTGGGCCACACGATTACTCGTCGAACGACGATCATTTGGGTAGAAGAAGTAAGCACAAATAGAGATGATGATGGTGATAATAATAAACGAACCGCTCGGGCGAATGGGTTTGGGGGGGGGGGGGGGGCGCGGTGGGGGGGTTGTGGAGGAGCACGACCGTGTCCGTCGAGGGGCCATCGATCCGTACAACTAGGCATATTCGATATGACGTGGACGCTAAGGTGCGGACGATGGACACGTGTCGGGAGAATCCTTCTAGACCCCAGACCCCTTGGTTGCCGGGCGGGGCATGTGTGCGAGTTTGAAACTTTGACCCGCCCACCAACATCCGGTCCACCGTTTCGTGGTCGCCACGTCAGACGAATATTGGGTGCTTTATTTTTATTTTATCTATTGCTAGCTTGATTCAAAAAATGGCCCAACTGACTTCTCCACCGTGGATAACGTTGTATACTAATTTTATATTTTCATATCTAGGCTATGTATTTTAGCAATTCAATAAAGCTCCTGAATAAATAAATAATAACTTGGGTCAAGTATATGGGTGGAAGGTACGTTGGGCTTCATCCTCCTCCGCCTGATGAACAAGCTAAGTGGTCCCCCGATCCGGCATCCCTTTCCCCTTCCAGCCCTGCTTGCACAACAAAGCCCACACATATCTTTCCTCTCCTTCATCCATCACCTCCTCTTATGAACTTCACATCTCCTACTCGCCTCTGGCTTCAAACCCTTCTTCTCCTCGTCTTCCTTCTTCCTGTATAAAGTACGGTGTAGTGAAGTACTTGCACTTCACTCACCTCCCTTCCACCAGCTGGTCTTCTTCCCGCTCGCCATCTCCCTACTGCTCCCACACTTATGTCTGAGAGCCGGGAATTCTACCTCTACGACCACCACCAGCAGACCAAGGATCCAATAGTTCTCGAAGATCCTTTCCTCTTGGCGACCCAGCAGTGGCCTCCAGACTTCACCAAGGCAGCCGATCCACGCAACACTTACCTCGACTTCCACCAGTACTTGCATGGATCCGTCGACTACAAAGGCCAGCTGCTGGGCAAGGGATTCGATTTGTCGGCGGGGACCGTCGGTTCTGCCGTCATCGACGAGGGGAAGGTTGTGAGCGAGATGTTGGCCGTAAACGATGCGACTGGTACGGATTCCGTTGTCAATGGTGGTGGATGTAGTACTGCTGCTGCTGCTGTCCATGGTGTAGGAGGAAGTGGGAGCGGTACGCCGACGACACCGATTTCTCCGGTCTCTTATTCGTCGAACGAGGCAGCCGCCGAGGACGACGGAGGGAGGACAATAAAGCAAGAGGTAAAACGGCGGGGAAAGGAGTGCGAGGGTGGGGATGAAAGGTCAAAGAAAGTGTAAGAGCTCGTTCGACTTGGGTTCTCTTGGTCTTCCTTTTCACACACACGCACGCGCACAACGCACATGCTTGTCTCATACGTTACTGATCTGCTTCTTTGTACCCTTTTCCGCGCCGACCTTCCTAGCTTAGTGCC
Organism: Amphibolis antarctica; assembly: GCA_024699675.1. Classification (NCBI taxonomy): domain Eukaryota; kingdom Viridiplantae; phylum Streptophyta; class Magnoliopsida; order Alismatales; family Cymodoceaceae; genus Amphibolis; species Amphibolis antarctica. The sequence goes on from JAMKPZ010000104.1 coordinate 133,302, forward strand.
CTTTAGGGTTTCCAGATTCTCATTCAGAATCCCTACTTCTTCTGGCACGAACTAGTTACATCGCTTGCTCGATCGACTCTTGGTACCTCAAGTGTGTGTGGTGTTGTTGTTTCGGTCGATCGATCGGCTGCCGTAATTATACTGCTTCGATCTACGCCAACAAGTTCTCTTGGTCTTCCTTTTCACACACGCGCGCGCACAACGCACATGCTTGTCTCATACGTTACTGATCTGCTTCTTTGTACCCTTTTCCGCGCCGACCTTCCTAGCTTAGTGCCCTTTAGGGTTTCCAGATTCTCATTCAGAATCCCTACTTCTTCTGGCACGAACTAGTTACATCGCTTGCTCGATCGACTCTTGGTACCTCAAGTGTGTGTGGTGTTGTTGTTTCGGTCGATCGATCGGCTGCCGTAATTATACTGCTTCGATCTACGCCAACAAGTTCTCTTGGTCTTCCTTTTCACACACGCGCGCGCACAACGCACATGCTTGTCTCATACGTTACTGATCTGCTTCTTTGTACCCTTTTCCGCGCCGACCTTCCTAGCTTAGTGCCCTTTAGGGTTTCCAGATTCTCATTCAGAATCCCTACTTCTTCTGGCACGAACTAGTTACATCGCTTGCTC
>JAMKPZ010000105.1:0-57519 GCA_024699675.1 Amphibolis antarctica
CGGGTTATTTTACTTGCCAACAGCATGTGGGGAGGGCTAGTAGCATTCTTTTATTCAGTTTTCTTATCTTCTATTTTGTAATAGAGAAGAAAAAAAAAGAGAAGAAGAAAAGTCAGTGGCTAGAATACTTCTTCAATAGAAAAAAAAAAAAAAGCAAGGAAAAAGGAAAACAGAACGGAAAAGAGAAAGGAAAAAAAAAAAGAGAAAAGAAAAGAAAAAAAAAGAGAGAAAGAAAAGAAAAGGAAAAGTTACTTGTTGCTGAGTCCTGAAAGCATATGGACTCCTGTGTAAGGGAAGGGTAGATCTTAGAATTTCACTGTCTGTTGGCAGTCCAATACCTGGCTTGTCGCGATTGACCAAGTATTCCCTTCTTTCAGGGCTTGGCAACCCATCGAAGTCTGCCAATACAACCGGGTGCCGAAACCCATTTGCCGACACGCATTTCTCCCTTTTTCTCTTATCCTAAGGCTTGACATCCCAGCTAAGTCGTCAACATTGGGCTTGGCATCTCGCTGAAAGTCGCTTCCACCCCCGGGTTCCGATGCCCACATTTCCGGAACCCGCATGATTCTACCCATCATTTCTACAACCCCAGAGCGAACTAGTGAGGATTAATCAGCATGACTATGGGCAGAAGGACAGCTCTCGGATCTCTCCTCTCAACCTGTCTTTGTCGCCTAAGGGTCGCTTCTGCTGGACAAGGGAACTACATTTCCAAACTCACATGCGTGAATGTCCAAGCAGTTATCTCTTAACGTGAGGCGAGCCACCTTTCATTCCCCTGCAGGTCCGGAAAGCACGATTGGGTCGGAACAGCTACCTTGCGCAAACTCCATCACGGTCACCCACTTGAAAACCCCCATACAGAATCAGCAAAACGAGATGGCAGAAAATGAGTCACCAGAAAATGTCCAGACCTTTCTACACAACACGACATTGATATCCATGGATAAGGGGAAGGCACAACACTCCTTCCCCACCTTTGGAACTAATGTATAATCAAGTGTGCAGGCGAAATAAACGGTTGCCAAGTAAGATCAGCCGGCCACCGTCACCATTACCCAAGGATGTTCGACTCCTCAACAAAACCCAAGATAAAATGTCAACTGTCCTAGGCGAAGGTGAGGAAAAGTTTGCCCATGCACGCCAGCTCAGACCGTTGGACGCCCAGACCACAACCCGCGCAAGACGAGACGATGCACGGAAAAACCAGCCGGTTGCCCGGTAAAATGACCGGCCACCGCCACCAATACCCAGGTACGATCGACTCCTCAACATACCTTGAAAACATACTTAGACGTATGGATCGGGCGTTTAACCGGCCTGCCACCCACAAACTGGTAAGAAAACCCGGTTGCCGGCACCCCGAAAACCATACTTAGACGTATGGATCAGGCGTTTAACAGGCCCACCATCGGCAAACCGGTAAGAAAACCTGGTTGCCGGCACCCTGAAAACCATACTTAGACGTATGGATTGGGCGTGTAACCGGCCCGCCATCGACAAACTGGTAAGAAAACCCGGTTGTCGGCACCCCGAAAACCATACTTAGACGTATGGATCGGGCATTTAACAAGCCCACCACCGGCAAACCGGTAAGAAAACCTGGTTTCCGGCACCCTGAAAACCATACTTAGACGTATGGATCGGGCGTGTAACCAGCCCACCACTGGCAAATCGGTAAGGAAACCCAGTTGTCGGCACCCCGAAAACCATACTTAGACGTATGGATCGGGCGTTTAACCGGCCCGCCACCGGCAAACCGGTAAGAAAACTCGGTTGCCGGCACCCCAAAAACCATACTTAGACGTATGGATCGGGCATGTAACCGGCCCGCCACTGACAAACCGATAAGAAAACCCGATTGCTAGCACCCCGAAAACCATACTTAGACGTATAGATTGAGCGTGTAACCGGCCTGCCACCGGCAAACCGGTAAGAAAACCCGGTTGCCGGCACCCCGAAAAACATACTTAGACGTATGGATTGGGCGTTTAACCGGCCCGCCACCGGCAAACCGGTAAGAAAACCCGGTTACCGGCACCTCAAAAACCATACTTGGATATATGACTCGGGTGACCAACCAGCCCACCACCGGCAAGACGATGAGAAACCCCCGGTTGCCGGTTCCCCAAAACCCGTGCTTGGATGTATGGTTCGGATGACCAACTGGCCCACTGCCGACAAGCCGGTAAGATAACCGGGCTGCCGGCTCCCCAAAAATACCCAACATGGCACGAATGTGGTCTTGGAGTTGCTACTCCAAATCTCACCCACAAAACTCACAAGAACACTCGAGAAGATAGTTATGGAGAAGTTTCCATTAAAGTTAAGATATTATTCATCATTTAAAAGGGGCGGGGTACAAACAGACTACTCCTCCTTAGAAGACTCTAAGGGTTCAAACCTCCGGGGCTCAAATCTCCGGGGCTCAGTTCTCTGACGCTCCCGTCTCCGTAGGTCACGAGCCTGCTCCCGCCACTCTATTCGGTAGACTAGCCGAATCAACCGATCTTCTCGGCTCAATAGTCGGATAATCACTTCGTCTCGAGCATAAAGACGGTCCAGCGACACGCGCAAATCATCGGCATAATCCAGGTTTAGAGAAGTTCCACCGTTAGACCGTGAAGTAGAAGCAGGAGCAGGAGGATGGTGCCCGGTTGACCGCCTGCCAGATGACGAGGTAGACCGCTTAGAGGCAAGCCTCTCGTACCGACCCAAGTCGACTGATGTAATGGGCCGGATCTGGAGTGGAACCCTCTGCCGGCCTCTGGTTGAGATACGGAGGAAGTGGGCCAGCTCCACCATCACCTCCCCAAAGAGCAACTGGCTGGGGGGCCGCCGGACTAGGAGAATCATGCCACGCATTTGGCACCAAACTGCCGCCGCCCAGTTCACCTAGCAACCCGTTACCACCGCGAAAGTCGCAAGGTAAGTCGCCACACTAATTTCGTCCCAATGCCCCCCTTTCGGGAGGATTGTGTTATTGAGGACAAAGGAGATGAGGTGGGCGACCGGGTTCAGGTCTCGAGCCTTAACGATCCGTTGGTCAAAATCGGCATCCGCGGCAACTGCCGCATTGATGTCGCTGATGCTCCAAGGAATGTTCAACAAGGGGAGAAAATGTCCAAACCGGTAAAGCGGAGTCCCAACACCTCGAACAGGAGTGCGTCAGAGAACTCTATCAATCCTGACTGGAGGCTCAGATGAAGTTGCGACTCCACCTCCGATAGGTTGGAGTACATCTCGGCCACCATGCCGGGGAAGGTCTCGACCCGGCGGAAGTCCCGGACGAAAGGAAGCAAGCCTTGCTTGGCAAACAGTTGCTCCACCTCCGGCAATCGGTCGAACTTGGCCGACCTCCCATGTAACACCGTCTTTACGGCCAAGCGGCCATCGACGGGGGATGCCAAATCCTGATCGGTTTCTGCGGGAGCCACGCCGTCAGCCGCCACCTCCTCAGAACCGGTCAGAGTCCGATACCAAGGGAGCGCCAGCCGGACTGATCCTGCCTCTAACGCCGCGTCATCAGGAATCTCGAAAGGCCCTGATAGAGTTCCGACGAGACGCTGTTGCCAGTCCACGGTGGACTTGCGACGCATCCGGCGCCGCGAGCTTTGAAGGGGAGCCTCCGCTGAAGCCTCACCTTCCATTGGCACATGCGAGCTAGAAGCACCAGAGCTCCATCGCCGTTCTCCCAACCACCAATGAGACATGGCCTCGGCCGAAGTAGCATCGCAGCCGTTGCCGGTTAATTCAAAGAAAATGGCTAGGTGGGCCAACTCGACCCGGTTGGGACAGTTGAGCTGTTCCGCCGGCATGTTCCTCAAAGTCGCCGGTAGAAGATCGAACCATCATCACACAGACCCAGAAGCAGATTGGTGGACGTGCCCCGTAACATTTTTGGTGCGAGGCATGTTGATTAAAGCTCGTGGGAAGAAATTAAGGAAAGATAGAAGAAAATCCAAACGAGAGCTCAAGGGAGGAGTGAAAACGAGAGGGAGGGATGAGGAAATCTCCAATGACCTCCCCTCTATTTAAAGGAAAATAGGTCACCCGGATTTCGCATGGTTGGAAGTGGCAACCGGTTCAAAAACCGGTTGCACAAAAATCAAGAAAGCTGAAACGATTCCTGACAACTTTTAAAAGGTACGGTCAAGGCACAGTAACCAAGAAAGTTGCATAGAAACCGAAAAAGATGAACGAAAATCGAGAAAAGTACATAAGCATGCGAGGCCTTCGTCCGGTTGCCGCCTCCTGCTAGGCGGCAACCGCGTGAATAGTCGGCTCAATGGTAAAATCACAAAGGTACGACGTGACCATTCACTGCGTCCGTTGCAGCATTTTCAATCATGTCACTAGCCGGTTGCCGCCTCCTGCTAGGCGGCAACCGCGTGAATAGCCGACTCGAACATAAAATCAAAAAGGTACGATGTGACCACTCATTGCGTCCGTTGCAGCTTTTTTCAATCATGTCACCAGCCGGTTGCCGCCTCCTACTAAGCCGCAACTGCGTGAATAGTCGGCTCGAAGGTAAAATCGCAAAGGTACGACATGACCATTGTGACAGTGGTAGCTTTTGAAAAAGCAACGTATCAAGTGACCAAGGGTGTAAGCCCGATTCCATTGTCCGACCTACAATGGATAATTCGGGAAAGCATGAAATCTCGCATGACCTACCGTCTACGCATGGAGGGTCATTCAACCCTAGGATGTTGGTTTCCTTCCTCAAAAGTCATACAACCTCACCTAGGGAGGGGCATTCTGTTGACCCCATGCTTAAAGGGGGAATGGAGCCGGCTTGCCGCCGGCAAGCAGCCTCAAGGAAGCGGCACCCGGACCCCAAAAACCCACATTTCGTAAAAAGTTGGGGGGATGGAGGCAAGCTGCTTCATGGAAGCGGCACCCGGACACCTAAAAAACCCACATTTGGTAAAAAGTTCGGGGGATGGAGCCGGCTTGCTACTAACAAGCCGCTTCAAGGAAGCGGCACCCAGACACCCAAAAACCCACATTTGGTAAAAAGTTGGGGGGATGGAGCCGGCTTGCCGCCAGTAGGCCACCTCAAGGAAGCGGCACCCAGACCCCCAAAAACCCACATTTGGTAAAAAGTTGGGGGGATGGAGCCGGCTTGCTGCTTCAAGGAAGCGGCACCTGGACACCCCAAAAACCCACATTTGGTGAAAAGTTGGGGGGATGGAGCCAACTTGCCGCCGGCAAGCCGCTTCAAGGAAGCAGCACCCAAATCCCATAAACCACATTTTCGTGCGAATGTTCAGGCGACCAACCGGCTTCCGCCTGCCACGTAGCGGTTGCCGGTTGGCTACCCAAGAAGGCAGGCCGAATCAATCTGAGAAATACACTGGGATTTAACCACGTAAATCTTGCAAATCCGTCAATTACGTGGACTGCGTAATCAAACCCGAATCACGCCGCCTTCCATCTTCAGGTGCCCCCAAAGAAGGAAGGCAACCCCTTATAAAAGGAGAGGCCCCCCCCACATCGAAGAGGAGGGAGGAGAATTGAAAGAGAGGAGAATTTGAAGAGGAAGGATTTCCAAAAGGCGGGATTTTCTGGGAAGAAGGCTGACACCCTCCGGAGAAGCAACCGTCCACCGATTCAGAAGGAGGAGAGCAGCTCGAGGCCTCGACACCTTTTCGCTGTGCCAGAGTGAGGACTTCCAATCCCTGTCGATGACCCCCCTACAGGTAAGTCCTTCCACCCTCGCCGTTTTATGTATGTTTTTACGACGCTTCGTCGAGCCCCGACCGCATAACGCCTTCCCTATGTAAGGGAACGGTCGGAGGACGGACCCGGGTATCATTCCTACGGAAACACGTCCGAAGGTACCGGTGGCTGCCCTCCTGGCCAAGTTAATCCACCCGGCCCGGTCGAGCTCAGTTCACTTGTGACTCTTCTGTCGAGTCTTTTTACTTGGAAACTCTAAGTTTCCCAGCAGGCTTTACGAATTTTCATCCGACCTCCACAAGTCCTTCTCGGTGGCCGTTCGGGTGTACAAACACGTACAACCCAATGGTCCTAATACGTTTTTTCGAGAGACGTAAGTCTACTCTCCCGATGCACCGGAAAAGTTTCCGGGATGACGCCACCGGCGAGGATGCCGGCGGCGGCCGTTCGGGTGTACGAACACGTACAACCCAACGGTGCCCATACATTTTTCTGGGAGACGTAAGTCTACTCTCTCGATGCCCTGGAAAAGTTTCCGAGATGACGCCACCGGTAATGATGCCGGCAGTGGCCGTTCGGGTGTACGAATACGTACGACCCAACGGTGTCCGTTTCTTTTCTGGGAGGCTGGCATCGTAGTGTCAACCTTCCTAAAGGAAAAAATAGCCTCTCATGTTGAGAGAGAGGTAGGGCAAGAGCAGTTAGCTCACCCTAATAATTGTTTGGCCCATGATTTGATGAAGAGAAGTGTATTTTCTGGTTCCATAGAGAGATATATTGTTTAGCCACTAATGGGTCCATTAAGATTAGAAGTAAGACATATTTTTGCACCCCTTGACAAACAATATGAACTCAGAGATCATTGTCCACTAAAGATTGGATGAGGTTGATTAAATTTGACTAGTTTGAACACATTTCATTTGGGTGGGATAAGGGTAGTTTACAAAGAGACTACACCAAGGAGAAAATTTTAGATGATTTGAAATATCAGTTGAGACATTTAGAACCAAGGTGGAAAGAGAATTTGCCACCCTCCCTACTGTAGTGACACAAACTATTGATGATTACACTCAGCAAGCTTGGTAGGATGAGTGCACAATTAGGCCCAAGAAAGTTTTGGATCAATAGATTGTCCGAACCAAGGCTAAGTTATGGTTTGCAAAGGCTGTTTACTCCATCATCCAGGACTTAAACAAAGATGCTTTAGTCACTAATGATGTGTATGCATGCCTCCCTGAAGATAGAGATGAGAGGGAGCAATATGAGTTCTACATGTAGACCTACCTCTCTCTAGGAGAACACCAAGAAGTGGCTGAGATTGCCGCTCAATGTGCCTTATATGAGTGGAGGCAGCACACTGCAGAGTTGGCTGCCCATGCTATGGAGATGGCAGAAGTTGAGGCCCTCTAGAAGGCAGCAGAAGTAAAAGTGAAAGAAGAGCCTTGGGAGGCTAATTTCAGAGCATATAGTGATATGATGGCAGGTCCATCTGATCCACAAGAGGTTGAGAAAGTAGTTGAAACACCTCAACTTCATGTGAGCAGTGAAGAATGGATAGAAATAGACTCTGAAGATGAAGATGAAGAAGAAGAAGAAAAAGAAGAAGAACAACAACAACAACAAGCACCACTACCAGCAATACCAACACAACCACAACAATAGCAAGTACAACAAGAAGAAGAGGAAGAGGAAGACATTCCAATTGTTGGACAGGAGGGAGGGAAAATGGAGAGTAGTGATGATGAACTCACCCTAGGGGAGTTCATTCATCAATACAGAATGGCCAACCCTCCTCCTAGAGAATCACCAGTCCACAAGGAGGTTCATCAAGCTGAAGAAGTGGGGAATCAATTGGAGATGTAGGTATACTTAAGGTTTTAAGTTTAATATTTGGTTGTTTTTGTTTTCTTTTACTTTCTCCCTTTTTAGTGATTTAAAATGTGATTTTGTTAAATTCAGGAGAAAGGATCTACTGTTGGAGCAGTAGTTCCATTTTTGGAACCCCAAGACAGTGAAGGGGTGAATCAAACCATCCTTGAAGCCATTCAATTTGATTCAGAGGAGGGTCAGGTAATAATTAAAATTGCATTCCCTTCAAGTCAATTTTAGGTTTTTATAGTTTTTACTTCTTCTTTTTTGGTTTTTATATATGCATGTTTTTATATGTTTTTCCCCTTTTTCTCTTTTTTTTATTTTTTAGTGTGACCTAACTTCCTTAGAGAAGGAAGGACAAGAAGAAAAAGAAGGACAAGAGGAAGAGGAAGGAGCTACCATCAATCCTCCAGCCTCAAGTCCAATGTAGGTGGATCTGGATTTAGGGCAAATAGAGATTTCTGCTGAACAGCAACCAAGCTTTGGTGGAGAAGAAGATAGAGCATTAGTGATCTATTCTCCACCAATTGAGCCACACACAGCTACTGTAGAAGCATCAGCTCCATCCTCTCCCACACATGCAGAACAAGCTCAGCAGTTAGGCACAAATTCAATGATTTTCAGAGATGTTGAGGCTAGGGCTAAATTCTAGACTATTAGGGGTTATGACATTCTATTCAACAGACCAGTGGATTTTGATTTCATGGATGAAATCAAGGACTTATTGGAATTTCAGGGGCTGCTAAGAATCATCCCTAGGTTAGGTAACAATTTTAAAGTTGAAAATTTAGTTCCTGCATTTTATAGCAATCTGCATGATGAGGATGGGGTGCTTGTTTCTAATGTGATTGATGTGAATATCTATTTAACACCTAAATATATCTATGAGAGCCTAGGATTAAGGGATGAGGGTGTAGAGATTTTAGAATCTTCTATAATGGTTGATTGGTTAGAGCAGGATATGAAGAACTATATGGCCATAAACCCTCAAATTAATTTTTTTAATAGGCTCAAGCAAATGAGTGGAAAATCTCATATGGTTGCATTAATACTGATCAGAACAATATATCAAAGATTTGGACATGATGTAGAATTGTCCATCTTTGTAAAGATTGCAACATATGCAGTACTTAATAAGATTTAGGTGAATTGGTATAGAGTTTTCATTTCCAAGGTCACCAGCATAAAAAATAAGTTATTCTATGGTGATCTCATCTACCAGTTGGTGTCAAGTTCCTCTGATTTATTAGACTGGGTAGTAAAGAAATTAAAGTCTAGAGTACTAATTGCCAAAGACTTGAAGCAATTCTCTGCACAGGATCAACTGACCCCATAGCTCCACAGTGAACCTTCCACATCCCAACAGAGAGGATCAGCCTCTATATCAGACAAGGTGGACACTGTGATAGACCAATTGGATGCTTTAAAAGCAGAAGTTGCAGAGCTAAAGTCGAGATTCCCAAGAAATGATTGATGTATTTTCTTCTTCTTGGGTAAATTTTTTATTATTATTGAGACATTTGGAGAGAAAGCTCTCCTTTGATGTAATATTAAATTTTCTTTTAATGAAGTGAAGTTTTCCATTAGTTGTGCTCTATTTGTAGTTTCAAATTATGTATGTTTTCTTTAAGTCTGTGTATGTGTGTAACTGCATATTTCAATTTTTTAATCCCTTTTGAAAATTTTCTTTTCAAGTTCATAGTGTACCCTCTCTTTCATTTGGCTATCACCTGGAAGCCCATGGGTTTCCGCCGGCCCCGCCGACGGATGGGGTGAGGTACAGAGAATTGAAAGGTGTTTGTGTGAGTGCATCACCACGTGGGGTGGATGGCTCGTTGAACGGAGTCACCACCTTATTTTGGGCTAGAAAACAAGGAATACCGGATGGGAAAGTGTCCTTCCACCATCGAGACGATAAAACCACAGGAATCACGTAAAATCGTGTAACATGAGAGAACTGGATATGGGACTCAAGGTACTGTTGGGGAAGGTGTTAGGCACCCCTAGACAGCCCGGGCAATCTCGGCCTCTCTCCGGCTCTAAAAACGGAAAACCATGACAGTCAGTCCGGCCACACATGGCCTCATCCTGGAAAACTTTCCAAGGCATCAGGAGGAATAACCTTGTCCCTTCCTGTGAAAACAAGTGGGGTCAACTAATGTGAAAATTCGCATGGGGTCCGATGATAAATGAGAGAGAGAAAGACACAGCGGTCACCCCTACGGACCTCTCAGCCGAAGAGCTAAAGGTTGGGTGAGGCAGCCGGTTGGGCCACCGGATGGCCGGCTAAAGCTACTGGCTGTAGCGTCACACCCCCCCATCCCTAACTGCAGACAAGAATTCACGTTCCTACTTGGCCAAGGCCGGTACGGATGCATGTCGGTGGCCTCATCCCGGAAGCTTCTTTGGGGCATCGGGAGGGCATCTTTGCTCCTCCCAGAAATCGGGAACCGTCGGGTTGTACGTGTTCATACACCCGAACAGCCACCGCCGGTAAGGACGCATGCTGGTGGTGTCGTATCGGAGACCTTTCTGGGGCATCGGGAGGGTAGACTTACGCCTCCTGGGAAAACAGGAACCGTCGGGTTGAACATCTTCGTACACTTGGATAGCCACTGTCGGCAAGGACGCATGCTAGTGGCGTCATCCCAGAAAACTTTCCGGGGCATCAGGAGGGTAGACTTACGCCTCTCGGGAAAACGGGAATCGTCGAGTTGTACGTCTTCGTACACCCGTACGGTCGGTGGCATCATCCTGGAAAACTTTCTGGGGCATCGGGAGGGTACATTTACGCCTCCCAGGAAAAAGGGAACTGCCGGGTTGTACGTCTTCGTACATTCGTACGGCTGACGTCGGCAAGGATGCATGCCGGTGGCGTCATCCCAGAAACTTTCTAGGGCATCGGTAAGGTAGACATATGCCTCCTGGGAAAACATGAACCGTCGGGTTGTACGTGTTTGTACACCCGTATGGCCACCACCAGCAAGGATGCATGCTGGTGGCGTCATCCCGGAAAAATTTCTTGGGCATTAGTAGGGTAGACTTATGCCTCCCGGTAAAACGGGAACCACCACGTTATACGTGTTCGTACACCCGTAAGGCTGTCGGCGACAAGGATGGATGCTGGTGGCGTCATCCTGGAAAACTTTCTAGGGCATCGGGAGGGTAGACTTATGCCTCCTGGTGAAATGGGAACCGCCTGCCGAGTCTTCTTACCAGATTGCCGATGGTAGGCCGGTAGGTTCTCCGAACCATTTGCGCAAAGATGGGTTTTTGGGGAGCCGGCTGTCGGTTTTTTATACCAATTTGCCGACGGCAAGCCAGCTGGTTCCCCGAACCATCTGCGCAAAGATGGGTTTTTGGGGAGCCGGCTGTCGGTTTTTTATACCGGTTTTTCGACTACAAGCCGGTTGGTTCCCCGAACCATCTACACAAATATGGGTTTTTGGGGAGCCAGCTGCCAATTTTTTATACCGGTTTACTAGTGGCAAGCTAGCTGGTTCCCCAAACCATCTATGCAAAGATCGATTTTTGGGGAGCCGGCTACCGGTTTTTTATACCGGTTTGTCGGCAGCAAGCCGGCTGGTTCCCCGAACCATCTGCGTAAAGATGGGTTTTTGGGGAGCCAGCTGCCAGTTTTTTATACCGGTTTGCCGGTGGCAAGCCGGCTGGTTCCCCGAACCATTTTCCCCAATTAGGGTTTTGGGTAGCCGGCTGTCGGTTCTTTTGTACCAACGTGCCAACGTAAGGCTGGCACATTCCCCAGACCATCTGCGCGAATATGCATTTTTGGGGAGCCGGCAAGCGTGCATGTCGGTAGTGTCATCCCAGAAACCTTTTCGGGGCATCAAGAGGGTAGACTTACGCCTCCCGGGAGAATGGGAACCGCCGGGTTGTACGTGTTCGTACACCCGAACGGTCGCTACCGGCAAGATGCATGCTAGAGGCGTCATCCTGGAAATCTCTCCAGGGCATCGGGAATGTAGACTTACATTTCCTGGGAAACGAGAACTGCTAGATTGTACTTGTTCGTACACCTGAACAGTCACCGGAGGCATCGATAATGTAGACTTACGTTTCTCAGAAAGATAGGCGGAAATCGGATAAAACGCATAAAACTCGCTGTGAAACTCAGGGTTTCCATGTAAAAGGACCCAACGGAAGGGTCGCGATTGAACCATACTCCACCATGTTGGGTGGATTCACTCGGCTGGGAGGGTGGTTGTCGGTACCTTCGGACGTGTTTCCGAAGGAATGATACCCGGGTCCGTCCACCCCCCCCCCTTTCCCTTGCATGGGAAAGGTATAGCATGGTTGGGGCTCGAGAAAATCATCATTAAAACGTACGTAAAATGACAAGGACGAAAGGGCTTACTTGTAGGGAGTCGTCGGCAGGGATCAGAGGTCCTCGCTCTGGTGCAGTGAAAGGATGTCGGGGCTCCAAGCTGCTCTCCTCCTTCAAAACTTCCGGCCTGGCGTCTTCTCCAAGAGGTTCGAGTGTGCCGAGCATCTCCCATGTCCGAACGAAGGTTTCTCCAAGAGGTGGAGGTGTCGGTTGCTGGCTTGTCTGAAGGCGGTGGCCGTGGTGAGCCTCGTTCGTGCTTATCCCTCACGGCCATAGGGAATTGGCCTCTTAGTCGGCTGGTGGGGAGTTAGTCTGAGGAGCTGGTGGCCTGCCTATCTGAAGGCGGTGGCCGCAGTGATCCCCGGTTGAGTTTGTCTTGGTCCTGGGGAGCTGGCCTCTCGATCAGCTTGTGGGGAACTGGCCCGTTGCGTCTCACCCTTGGTGACTACCGAGTGCACGAAAATAGGATGGAGGGGTAGAATGCCCCTAGTTCTTCCCCGAAGTGCAGGTCTTCTAGAGGAGATGGACGGGTTTCCGGTTGGAAGTGCCGGCAGTCGGCTAGCCAGTGGCCAGGTATGAACCCTAGAAGAAGTTTGTTGTTTTGTGTTGTGGGGAGCCGGCCTGAGAAGTCAGTGGCTGGCCTGTCTGAAGTCGGCAGCCGCGATGATCCCCGGTTGAGCTCGTCCTTCATGGCCTTGGGAGCCAATATGAGAAGCTGGCGGCCGGTTGGTTTGAAGGTGGAAACCGCTACGATCCCCGATCGAGTTGTCTATGGGAAGAAATTCTTCAGTTGCGACAGATTGACTGAGCCGAACTCTTGTTGGGTGGCTTCATCAAAAAGGTAAATGGCCCCCCCACTAAGGATCGTACTGATGACGTATGGGCCGTGCCAGTTTGGGGAGAACTTTCCCGTGGAGCCTGTTGGGAAGACGGTGCGAAGGACTAAATCACCAGGCGTGAGGAGCCGGGGACGGAATTCCTTGTTGTATGCCCTTGCCATCTTTTGCTGATAAGTTTGAGCATGGTCCAATGCTCTCAATCTTCTCTCGTATAGGAGGTTGAGCTACAACAAGCGCGATTCTGACCATTAGTCATTGGAGTCTGCTGCTTCTTTGAGGACGCGAAGGGACAGGAGTTCTACCTCCACCGGCAACACTACTTCGGACCTGTATACCAGCGAGTATGGCGTTGCTCCGGTGGTAGTCTGCAAGGATGTCCGGTAGGCCCAGAGTGCGTACGGGAGGTGGTTGTGCTAGTCTTTGTGCATTCGGACCATCTTCTTGAGAATCTAGACCAATGTCTTGTTAGCCGCCTCGACCGCTCCGTTCATCTGGGGCCTGTAGGGGGACGCCCTTAGGTGACGAATGTGACACTGCTCGAGATAGCTCATGACCTACTTCGCTGTAAAGTTGGTGCCGTTGTCTGTCACCAACTCGAAGGGGACGCCATATCGGGTGACGATGTTGTTGCGCAAGAACTTTTGTGTGGCAGCTGCCGTGACCGCCTTGTAGGATACTGCCTCCACCCACCTGGTGAAGTAATCGATGGCCACTAGTATATATCGGTGTCCATTGGTGGCTGTCAACTTGAACTCGCCAACCACATCCAAGGCCCACATGGAGAATGGCTAAGGGGAAGCCATGTTGTATAATTCCTTGGGGGGTGCGTGGATGAGGTTCCCATGTACTTGGCACTGGTGACAACGATGAACGTACGTGGTGCAGTCTGCCTCCATTGTGCTCCAGTAGTAGCCTTAGAGCATGATCTTTTTCGCCAGGAGGATCCCGTTCATGTGGGATCCACAAACACCTTCATGGATTTCCTGCATAACCGTACGTGCCTCGGGCGAGGTTACACACCGGAGAAGAGTCTGGTTGTGAGATCTTTTGTAGAGCTGTCCTCCGCTGAAGACGTAACTGGCTACCAGTCTTGACAACGTGCATCTATCTTGGGTGGTAGCCTCTGATGGGAACCCTCCGGTCTCCAAGAAGGTTTGTATGTTTGAATACTAGGGGCGATTTTCTTGCTGTGAGTTTTCTGGTCTGCTGTCTAGGGACCTAGGGTTTGCATTGTTTGGTTCATTGACCGGGGTCGATTCTCTGTATTGGTCGGCAGTTTGCCGGTTGCTAGGGCGGTTAGCCGGATGTAGAGTCGATGGTCTACCGTCTACCTGCTCAGGGACTTCTGTGAGGTGGTAGATGCTTTCGCTGTAGGCTGGTTGGTGAAGTGTTGTGACTTCTATGGCTATGCTTCGACCATCCCTGACCACTACTGATGATGCTAGGATGGCCAGAGCGTCCACGTACGAATTATGCTTGCGACCAATGTGTTGGAAGTGGACGAACCAGAAGTTGCCTGCTAATTGTAGTGTGAGTTCCTAGTATGGCTGGAGCTTGGGGTCTCGCATCTTCCACATGTTGAGGGTTTGGGAGATTACTAGCATGGCATCACTGAATACGTGCAGGTGGGTGACCTGGAGTTCTAGCGTGAGTTGTAGTCCCATGATGCAAGCCTCGTATTCTGCCTCATTGTGCGAGCATGTGAATAGAAGCTGCTTGGCTACGGGCAGCATCCGTCCTTGGGGATCCACTAGGACGACCCCTACCCCGTGGCCTTTAGTGTTGACCGCTCCATCAAAGTACAGGGTATGGGGTTCTGGCTGCTCAGGACCCAGCTGATCTAGATCCAGTTGGTCTGGATCCGGCTCGTTGATGGCGGAAACGGGCTCATCTGGCAAGGGCTGGTGTGCCAGTTGGTCGGCCATGGCTTGGGCCTTCATGGATTTCTGGGATACATACCGGATGTCGAACTCTGCAAGGAGCATCTGCCATTTCATGCACCTACCTACCAAGGCCGACTGGTCGAAGAGGTAGTGCAGGGGATCTAGGCGGCTAAGCAACAAAACTAGGTACACCACCAAGTAGTGTCGCAACTTCTTCACCGTCCAGACCAACGAGAGACAGTATTTTTCAATCAGCTCGTATTGTTCCTCTACCTCAGTAAACATTTTACTGAGGTAGTATATGGCTTGCTCGATTCTGCCAGTGGTATCATGCTGGCCTAGCACTACACCCATGGAGGAAGTTGTGACCGACATGTATAGGAAGAGCGGTCACCCAGGATGAGGCGGCACAAGAACCAGTGGCCGGGATAGTTGTTGTTTGATGTGGTCGAAGGCGACTTGGCATTCTGTTGTCCATGTGAAGCTGGCATTTTTCTTCAACAACTTGAAGAAGGGCTCACAAATTGGCATGAGGTGCGAGATGAAGCACCCAATGTACTGTAGCCTTCCCAAAAAGCTCCGGATCTGCTGTTCCATCTATGGGTGAGGCATATCTAAGATTGCTTTTGCTTCGTTGGAAACCACCTCAATTCCCTATTTGTTGATGACAAAGCCGAGGAGTTTTCTGGTGGTGGCTCCGAATGTTGATTTGGACGGGTTTAACCTGAGCTTGTACTTCTTTAGGTGCTCAAACAATCTTCTTAAGTGTTTGAGATGCTGCTGATGAGTGCGCGCCTTCACTAACATATCGTTGACGTAGACTTCAACTTCTTTGTGCATCATATCATGGAAGAGGGTGATCATGGCTCTTTGATTAGTGGCCCCAGCATTTTTGAGCCCAAATGGCATCACCCTGTAACAGAAGATGCCCCAAGGGGTTGTGAACATGGTTTTCTCCTTGTCTTCTTCTGCCATGAGGATTTGATTGTATCCAGAGAATCCATCCATGAAGGAATATACCCAGTACTTGGCGGCATCATCTGCCAAGACATCTATGTGTCGTAGTGGGAAGTCGTCCTTGGGGCTAGCTTTGTTGAGGTCCCGATAGTTGACACACATGCGTACACACTCGTCTTTCTTTGGGATGGGTACCATGTTTGCCACCCATTCTGGGTAGAAGACAGGCTAGAGGAATCAGACATTCAACTGCTTGTAGACTTCTTCCTTCAGTTTCTGGGCCCATTCCTGTCTCATTCGTTGAGCTTTTTTCTTCACAGGTCGGGCTCCCGATTTGAGGGGTAGTCGGTGGATCGCTACCTGTTGATCCAAACCAGGCATGTCTACACAGGACGGGCTGGTGTTCCGTGTGGGAGCTGGCCTATTACCTTTAGTTTCAGTGGCTGGGGGAGAGGGCGGTGCAGGATGCACCATGGCATTGTCGAAGGCCACGGCTGCAAACAGGTCCAACGCCCTTGGTTGGTTCGTGGCTTTGGCAGGTATGATGATGGGCTAGGTGAAGCTCATCCAAGTGACGACAGGCGGTGGTAGGTCGAAGACCACGGACAGTGGCACAGAGGCTGCCACAGTGATGGATGAGGATGATCTGAAAGCTGTAGCGGAACCGGTGGCCATGGCTCTTGCTTGCTAGTGGGTCAGGAACTTGCAAATGGTAGAGGTCTACGAGGAGACTCTGCCTGGAGAATTTGTAGGGATCTGCAAAAATCGGATCTAAAGGGATACCAGAGAAGAGTGATATGGTTCAATGCATTTGAAAGCGGCTTCGCTTAGCAAATGGGACAAGTATGTTAAAAATCCTAATGGAAAAATAAAAGACTAACTATAAAAGAGCCGTACGAGCGAGAGTTTGAGTCACTTAATCGATAAAACGCAGCGAGTCTCCCCAGCGGAGTCGCCAAAAATCTGTACCCTCTCTTTCATCCGGCTATCACCCGAAAGCCCATGGGTTTCTGCCGGCCCTACCGGCAGATGGGCTGAGGCACAGAGAATTGAAAGGTGTTTGTGTGAGCGCATCACCACGTGGGGCGGATGGCTCATTGAACGAAGTCGCCACCTTATTTTTAGGTAGAAAACAAGGAAAACCGGATGGGAAAGTGTCCTTCCACCATCGAGACAATAAAACCACAGGAATCACGTAAAATCGTGTAACATGAGAGAACTAGATACAGGGCTCAGGGTACTATTGGGGAAGGTTTTAGGCACCCCAAGACAGCTCGGGCAACCCCGGCCTCTCTCTGGCCTCCTTCGAACAAGTGGATCTTGTAATAATAAAGATCATCCCAAGCATAATAGATAAGAGCGTCTCCATTGATGAAACAGAAACCCTTGATTTTTCCTACAAAAGGAATGTCAAGAGTTCCCAAATTTTCCAGTTGCAATTCAATGTAGACTCGACTCCATTCCCAATTTTCAATGTCCCGTACTTTCCAAATTTCGAATTTCATATCATTATCCCACCATCTAATTAAACTTAGCGATTGAGGCCATCCATTGATTCCTGCCAGTATAGCCAACTCAACTAAATCATAGAATGAACTTGACAGTGCTCCCATAGGGTATGGAATGGGTAAAAGCCTCACTGATTCATCTTCAATATTGATGGCAATGACATTAATCTCATTAATAAATGTATGGGTACAGTTTGTTATCAAGTGAATAACTCCCTTGTTAATCACTGACAGGTTGCCATTGGTGTTTACCAAAATGATAAACCAACAAGTATTGCCAATCAATCCAAATTTGAGGTTCTTCCCAACAAAATAATTTGTGCATTATCCTTTTATTAGTACCCTTAAATGTCAAGATTGCACTTGAGTCATGCATCACAAGTTTATCTCTGTTAGGGTTTGGGAGTATTAATTCTACATTCATAACAGGGTTCCTAATCTCCATATCAGATCTGCTAGAAAATGGCTCTCCATAATATCTGTAAATAATTAGTCCACCATTATAACCTAAAATATTTTCAATTCCCTCTAGTGATGTAGGTTGAATGCTTGACTCAGAATCAATTCCATGGTACAAATATTTTCTTGAACGTGCATCATACCAAATCACTCCACTAATTGTATTCCTTATTTTGTATGCTTGGTGGGAACAAAAGTAATGTTCTGAAATGAATGCTTTGATAGTTTTGCTAACACAACTTAGTTTGCAAATTTCTCTCACTGGCAAATAGCTTATTATCTCGCACAAGATGTCTACAGGGATCTCTATCGCTCACTAAAATTCATTAAATCCAAACACTTCATTAAATTAGCACTTAAGCTTAACTTGACACATCTAATAATCATGAAGTAAATGCATAATGTGAGAGTATTAATATGATAGGAAATGACTGCATCATAAAATTTTTGAAGATCCTGTCTATTGTAGTTTACCCTCAGACTAAGTTCGAGGGTAAAGGTGTTTACCCTCGGACTACGATGTGGGTAAACCCGAAAACTATTATATACTTACGGATCTTTCCATCCGACTATATGATTATCTGATTATCCTTATAAAAATCATTAAGGCCCTCTCATGCATTAACCCTTTTTCTCACGACCTACGTTCATAGTACTCTCCTCCTCCCATGATACATCATGGTTTCCACCTCCACTGCGCCTCCCTCTGCTCTAGTTTCAAACTACAAGTGGATTAAGATGTTGAACTTCAAGAAGTTCAGAATGAATGTAGAAATGTGGCACAATGAGGGGCAGCGCATGCTTAAAGCTGCAATTAGAGAATAGGATTTGAAAATGGTAAGGGAAGATACCATTGACTATTTGAAACAAAGTAGGGAGGCTGGTATCGTAGTGCCAAACTTCCTCAAGGAGAAGATACCTCTCATGTTGAGAGAAAGGAAGGGCAGGAGCAGTTAGCTTGCCCTAATAATCATTTGGTTCATGATTTGATGAAGAGAAAATATGTTTTTTGGTTTCATAGAGAAATATTTTGCTTAGCCACCAACGGGTCTATTAAGATCAGAACTAGTACATATTTTTGCACTCCATGGCAAACAATAAGATCTCAAAGGTCATTGTCCACAGAAGATTGGATGAGGTTGATTAAATTTGACTAGTTTGAATTGTCCTCATCCTGGTGGCCTAAGGGTAGTTTGCAAAGAGACTACACCAAGGAGAAAATTTTAAATGATTTGAAATATCAGTTGAAACACTTCAGAACTAGGGTTGAGAGAGAATTTGTGACTCTCCCTACTGTAATGGCACAAACTATTGATGATTACACTCAGCAAGCTTGGCAGGATGAGTGTGCAATTAGGCCCAAAAAGTCTTGGATCAACACTTTAAGGCTGAGTTATGGTTTACAAAAGCTGTTTACTCCATCATCCAAGACTTTAACAGAGATGCAGTGGTTACTAATGATGTGTATGCCTACCTTCCCGAGGATAGAGATGAGAGGGAACAATATGAATTCTATATGTAGACCTACCTCTCTCTTCGGGAAAGCCAAGAAGTGGCTGAGATTGCCTCTAAATGTGCCTTATATGAGTGGAGGTAGCACACTGTAGAGCAAGCTGCACATGTTGCGGAGATGGTACAAGAGCCTTGGGAGGCTGATTTCAAAGCATATAGTGAGATGATGGTAGGTCCATTCGAGCCACAAGAGGTTGAGAAAGTAGTTGAAACATCTCAACTTCCTGTGAGCAATGAGGAATGAATAGAAATAGACTTTGGAGAGGAAGAGGAAGAAGAAGAAGAAGAAGAAGAAGAAGAAGAAGAAGAAGAACAAAAACAACAACCACCACCACTGCAAGTACCAACACCGCCACCACAATAACAACCACAACAAGAAGAAGAGGAAGAGGAAGACATTCCAGTTGTTGGACAGGAGGGAGGGATAACGGAGAGTAGTGATGATGAAATCACCTTGGGGGAGTTAATTCATCAATACAGAATGGCCAACCCTCCTCCCAGAGAATCACCAGTCCACAAGGAGGTTCCTCAAGTTGAAGAAGTGGGGCATCAATTGGAGATGCAGGTATACTTAAGGTTTTAAGTTTAATATTTGTTGTTTTTGTTTTCTTTTTAATTTCTCCCTTTTTAGTAATTTAAAATGTGATTTTGTTAAATTTCAAGAGGAAGGATCTACTGTTGGAGCAGTAGTTCCATTTTTGGAACCCCAAGACAATGAAGGGGTGAATCAAACCATCCTTGAAGCCATTTAGTTTGCTTCAGAGGAGGGTTAGGTAATCATTTAAGCTATAAGATAGGTGAATGTAGAAGTGAATAAAAAGGAAAAGGAAAAGGAAAAGGAAAGAACACCTAATGCTCCACTACAATTTTCACCCTTCGAAACTTGCTCAAGCTAAGCACTCTCTTTATCTTTACTTTCAGTCCACTAGGTTGTCAAGCTAGTGAGCCTTCCTTTCGACTTTGAAATGAGATTTTGGGCATCACTCTGCAATTACCCCAAGGAACAGAGGAGGAAGCAGTCGACACCAAGAGTCTTTCCTTCAAGGATACACTTAGGTAGAGAAAAGAACAACAAATACACTAAGGAATTTGTAGGAGAAGAGGAGGTCATCAATCTCCTCTTGGAAGAAGTGAATGGGTGGAAGATAGAAGATGGAGGAGATGGCGAATGTGCCTGTGAATGGTGCCTGGATGAAGAAGGAGGGGGGTTGGTTTCATGGCTACGAGACTGTTTTATAGATTATGGGAGTGGTAGTTCACTAGCTAGCAGTTAGCAAGGACGTGGTGCACATCTAGATGTGTAAGATCATTCCATGTAAGCCCACTTCTTTACCTTGTCTGTCCATGTTCTCCATGATTGAGCATCAGCTAGATTCAATTTCTTAGTTCTACTCTTATAAGAATTTCCTTACAAATGCTCATCAAATTTTCCTGCAAATGCTCATTAAAGAATACCCTTCGTGAAGCACATCATATTATAGGAGAAATAATTCATCATATTTTATCATCCACTATGTTGACCCCCATGCTTAAGGATCTATCAAGTAGTCAACCGGCCATCCACCGGCATGTTGGTATATCACCCTAGCAACCGGTTCCCCCGAATTTCCCCTAGCAAAGTCCTACTTTGCTAGCATTGAAGCCCATGCTCAAGACTTATCGAGTGGCCGAGTTAATCAGCCGGCCAACCACCGGCATGCCGGTAAAATACCCCGATAGTCAATCTCTAACTCTCCCACCAACATGCAGGTATGCTCGTCAACACGCCCAGTCCAATTTCTGGGAAAAAGGACGCGGTTGCTAGAGCCTCAGTCGGTGCACAATCTTGGCTATCCGCCGTAGTCTATTCCCATGAATCACTGGCTATATTCCTGGCGCACCTCGATCCCCACTACCTGGCACCTGGCTAATGCACCGTGGTTGACAGCTAGCCACCGAGGAAGATAATTTGAATCAATTGGAAAGATACGACGAGATTTAATTACTTAAATCTCGTAATCAATCAATCACGTGGATCGTGCGATTGAATCAAGATGTACGTAGAGTTTCCATCTCAAGATCACCCGAAGAAGGAAGGTGATTCCTTATATAAAGGGACCTTCCGCTCCATTTCGAAAGGACGTCTTTTTTTCAAGATTCTAAAGGAGAAGAGCCACTCGGAGCCCTAACGCCCTCTCACCGCACCAGAGTGAGGACTTCCGACCACCGTCGATGACTCCCTGTAGGTAAGTTCCCTCTTTCTCCACCGTCATGCGTATGATTTAGCCTCATTTTTTTCGAGCCTTGACCATACTTAAACTTCCCCACGCAAGGGAAAAGGTCAGAGGACATGCTCGGGTGTCATTCCTTCGGATACACTTCCAAAGGTACCAGCAGCCACCCAACTTGTCGGGTAAATCCACCTAGTACAGACGAGGTCAGTTTGGCCGCGATTCCTTCCCCAGGTCTTTTCACATGGAAACCAATGTTTTCTTACGTGTTTTACGAACACATCACTGTGTTTTCTTTGTCCTTTTTTTCTTTGAAAATGCCTAGCCACCGTTAGACATATCATCTTCACTTACAAACGATCGTTTACCCGTAGGGTGTCCACCTCCCCATTCTTTCAAGACTGGGCACAGAAATCCCTACACCCGGAAGTGGAGGCGGCATACCGGGTAAATATCTGGTCCCAGACCCGGATATCTGGTTGGTAGACGGGTAGACCCACCAGACCTCTAGCTTATCAACCAGTGGTCCATAGTGGTGGCTACCATGTCTATGTTCGTGTTTCTACTTATTTCCCACTTATCTCGCTGGGAGGAGCAAAGCTGCCATCCCGATGCCTGGGAAAGGCTTCTGGCATGAGGCCGTCGGCATGCATTATTGTCGATGCTAGCCATCCGGGTGTGTGAGCATATACACCCCGATGGTTCCCTTTTTCTGGGAGGAGCAAAGCTACCCTCCCGATGCCCCAGAAAGGCTTCCGGGATGAGGCTGCCGGCATGCATCCTTGCTGGCTCTAGGTGTATGAGTATGTATACCCCAACGGTTCCCTTTTACCGGTAGGAGCAAAGCTACCCTCTCCCATGTGAATCCTCGCATTGGTTGATCTTCACTTGCTTTTACCAGAAGGAACAAGACTATTCCTCCCGATGCCCTGGAAAGTCTTCTAGGATGAGGCCATGTGTGGTCGGGCTGACTATTGTTGCTTTTTCGTTCTTAGAGCCAGAGAGAGGCCGGTGTTACCTGGGCTATCTGGGGTTGCCTAACACCATCCCCAACAGTACCTTGAGTCTTGTATTTAATTCTCTCTTGTTTCGCATAGCATTACATGATTTTACGTCATTCTTGCGGTTTTACCTTTTTGATGGCGGAAAGACACTTCCCCATTAGGTTTTCCTTGTTTTCTACCCAAAAATAAGGGGGCGACTCCGTTTAACGAGCCATCCACCCCACATGGCAATACGCTCACACAAACATCTTTCAATTCTCTGTACCTCGATCCATCTTCCGGTAAAGTTGACGAAACCCCATGGACTTCCAGGTGATAGCGAGATGAAAGAGAGGTAGAGATTTTTGGCGACTCCACTGGGGAGACTCATTGCATTTTTATCGATTAAGTGACTCAAAATCTCACTCATACGGCTCTTTTACAGTCAGTCTTTTGTTTCCCGCAAGGATTTTTAGCATACTTATCGCATTTGCTAAGCAAAGCCGCTTTCAAATGCATTGAACTGAATCACCCTTCTTTGGTTCCCTTGTAGATACTCCATGTAGATCCTCCCTGCACATCCTCCTTGCACATCCTCCCTGCACATCCTCCTTGCACATCCTCCATGCAAATTCTCCTCGCAGAACTCTGTAGCTCGCAAGTTCTGGACCCTACTGGCTCCCCTTCTCCAGACCCACTCACAAGCAAGAGTAATGGCCACTGGTTTCGCTGCAACATCCGGATATTCCTCTTCTGTCACTGTAGCCACCTCTGTGCCGCTATCTGTGGTTCTTGGCCCACCACCGCCTATCGTCACCAGGATGAACTTCACCAGGCCAATCGTTGTGCCTGCTGGAGTTGCGGATCAACCCAGGGCACCAGACTTGTCTACGACCATGGCATTCGATAATGTCACATTGCATCCTACGTCACCTGGTTCTCCAGCTACTGGAACTGAAGGTGACAGGCCGATTCCCATGCGAAACACCAGCCCATCCTACCAGCCACCCTAAAACATGGAGGGCATAGAAGGGGCCGACACCTACCAGCCACCCCGGTTGGGACATTTTGAGTAGACTCTCTTTGCTCACCAGTTGGCTCGTTACCAATAGCAAGGGATTATTTCAATAATCCCACCCAGGCCAACTGTCTGTGTCCTAGAGATGCCACAGACCGAAGAATATGACGTTGTCACCACCCCCATGGCGGGTCAGTTCTTCCTGTTGCCACTGCAGCCAGCGGCCGCTACTACTACAGCTGGCGGCTGCCACTATTACCGCCCCGATACCGGACATACAAGGGCAACTACTCCAGAGGATAGCTGAACTGGAAGCATCCTTTCGGAACATGAGGTCCGGCCCGCCGGAACCCTCTTGTTCATTCCAGAACCTCTGTTTCTATCTAGAGGCGATGCTCCCTCCTGACTTCAAGATGCTCAAACTAGTCAAATACAACAGGCATGGTGACCCCCGCGCTCACCTCCGGGCCTACTGCGAAGACATGGCGACACTGCAACACGAGGAGAAGCTCCTCGTTCAGCTATTCGAGAAATCTCTCCAAGGACCTGCACTGTCATGGTACATGTCCTTGGACTTGACAAAGATCTACACCTGGGAACAGCTGGTGTACATGTTCCAGGAACAATACACGTACAACTTGGACTTGGCACCCAAGTTGGAGGACCTCTGCAGCCTCCACCAACGAGAAAATGAGCCGTTCAGTGGCTATGTTGGCAAATGGAGGGCCTTGGTGTCTGAAATCCAGGACAAATTGGCCGAGGAAGACTCCTTGGACATGATTGTATAGGGTGCTCAGCCATCACTGGCAGTGCTCCTATGCATTCAGTCATACACCACGTTCTCCCAGTTGATCAAGGCTAGCAGCTGCCTGGAGGGGTTCCTGAAGTCAGGAGGGTGTTTGGCCCTTCCATTTGGGGCCAACACTAGAGGAAATGTCCACCCTAGGCTGCCGGTCACAGGCGACAGCATAGGAAACAATAGAGGCTTCCGAAGGAATGACAACACATGGCCATCTCCCGTGATTGTCGTGGCAGCCGCGCCCCCTCCATATCATCCGCAACAGGTGTACGCCCTGGCCCAGGAGTATCGTCCGCTAGCCATCACCCTGGTTCAGTAACTAGTCTACGCCACCCGGGTGGCCCCAAATCAACAGCCGTGGAGGCCAAGGGCTCCACCACCGGTAGCTGCACCCAAGCCACCGATGTCACGGCAATGGCAGGCAGCGACCCCAGGATCCTCTCGGCAAAAGAACTAGGGGCAAAATGGGGGTCAAATGGGCACAAACCAACAGCACTCCATCTAGTAGCAACCACGCCAACTGCCTACGTAGGTGCAGCAGCCACGCATAACGGAGTACACGTCGCTCTCGTAACCACTGAGCCAAGTGTTCCATAGGGCGCAGACGCTGCTCACGCTCGCTCCTGTCAGACCACCCCCAGCTATTCTTCCCTCCTGGTACAACTCACAATAGTACTATGAGAATCATAGATCTGCTGGCCACGCAACCAACCACTGCCAGATGCTGAGACAGGCTATCCAGCATCTCATCAACTCTGGAACCATCGAGCTTCAACAGCCTCCCATATCTCCCGAGCCGAGCTAGCAGACTTCCCTGAATCATACGGGAAACTCCCAAGTGAACATTGTCTTCCCAAGTGCCAAGAGACGACATCTACTTGAAGGGTTCTAGCATATGCAGCTAGTGTCCGTGTATCCAACTGGATGCGAGCAAGGGACAAGGGGATCCCTCCCTTCAACACGGCCACTGGGAACCAGAACCATTTGGCTGGACCCGGTCGACCTAATTCGTCTGATCCACACCTCACCAATGCTAGAGGAGCTTCAGCCATATTACCAGCAACTACAATCCTCCATCCTCACTATCCACAACCCCAGATGGAGAAAGCGGTCTCCATGACCTACACCGCAACAATGGCCACCCCCGTCTTCTGGAAAACCCTTTGTTCAGGTAGCGCCTGTTGTTACCTTGTCAGGAGCTCATACTGCGATTAGCGGGCAACTTCTAGTTCGTCCACTTCTAACACGTCGGTCGCAAGCATAACCCGTACGCAGACGCTCTAGCCGTCCTAGCATCATGGGTAACAGTCATGGAAGGTCAAAGCATAGCCATAGAAGTCACAACGCTTCATCAACCGGGTTATAGTGAGGACATCTACCACCTCACGGAAGTCCCCAGGCGGGCAGATGTCAAACTCGTGGCTTTGCATCTAGCTAGCTGCCCCAATAGCCGGCAAACAGTCAACCAACACGGAGAACCAACCTCGGTCGACGAACCAGACAATGCAGACCCCCGGTCCCTAGACGACGATCTGGGGAACTCATAGCAAGAAGACTACCCCTAGTATTTAGATGTACAAACCTTCCTGGAAACTGGGCACTTCCCATCAAAAGCTACCTCCCAAGATCGACGTAGGCGTCTTCTGGTTAGGCGACCGGAAGTATAAGTCTGACCCTTGTTTTTAAGGTGGCTTCCGATTGAACAACTAGGAGTGTAAGTCCATCCTCATTAAGGCATCTTCTAGTTAAGCGACCAGAAGTATAAGTCCAACCCCCATTTTTAAGGTGGCTTCTAGTTGAACAATCGGGAGTGTAAGTCCATCCCCGTTAAGGCATCGTCTGGTTAGGAGATTAGAAGTATAAGTCTGACCCCCATTTTTAAGGCAGCTTCTGGTTGAACTACCTGGAGTGTAAGTCCATCCCCGTTAAGGCATCTTATGGTTAGGCAACCGGAAATATAAGTTCGACCCCCATTTTTAAGGTGACTTCCGGTTGAACAACCGGGAGTGTAAGTCCATCCCCATCAAGGCATCTTCTGGTTAGGTGACCGGATGTATAAGTTCGACCCCCATTTTTAAGGTGGCCTCCAGTTGAACAACCGGGAGTGTAAGTCCATCCTTGATTAAGGCATCTTCTGGCCAGGCGACCAGAAGTATAAGTCCAACCCCTCATTTTCATGGCATCTCTCGATTAGGCGACCAAGAGTGTAAGCCCGACGCTATTTTATAGCCAACGATAGATGATTCACGAAGTGTGAAACCTCACATAGCTTCCCACTCACACATGGAGGGTCATTCAACCCTAGGACATTGATTTCCTTCCACCGAGGTCATACAACCTCTCCTAGGGAGGGGCATTCTGTTGACCCCATACTTAAACATATGGATCGAGTGGCTAGCCGGCCCACCACCGGCAAACCAGTAGAAAGACTCAGCAGCCAGCTCCCCGAAAACCCACGCTTGAACAGAAGGGTCAGGGGACCAGTCGGCTTGCCGCCGGCAAACTGGTAGAAAAACCCAGCAGCCGGCTCCCCAAAAACCCACACTTGAACAGAAGAGTCGAGGGACCAGCCGGCCTGCCGCTGGCAAACAGGTACAAAAACCCGGCAGTCGGCTCCCCCAAAACCCACACTTGAACCGAAGGGACAGGGGGACTAGCCAGCCTGTTGCCAACAAACCGGTAGAAAAACCTAGTAGCCGGCTCCCCCAAAACCCACACTTGAATCGAAGGGACAGGGGGACCAGCCGGCCTACTACCAGCAAACCGGTAGAAAAGCCCGACAACCGGCTCCCCAAAAACCCACACTTGAACCAAAGAGTCGGGGGACCAACCGGCCTACCGCCGGCAAACTGGTAGAAAAACCCGGCAGCCGGCTCCCCAAAACCCACACTTGAACTGACATAATCGCCTTTGTGTGGTAGCCAGATAGAACCAACTAGTATCTTCCTGCCACGTATCTCGCAATCAATCAATCGCGCGGACCGCGTGATTGAACCGAGATATATGTCAGGTTCCATCTTTGGATTCCCCCAAATAGGGAAGGTAACCCGTTATAAAAAGGGGGCCTCCCCATCCCATGTATGCAGGCTTCCACCCTCTTGAAAAATGCTCGTCGGACGTGGCAGACACTCCTTATGCTTTTTACCCCTTGGAGAAGACGCCGGCCAGAAGTTCTAAAGGAGGAGAGTCGCTTAGAGCCTCGACGCCCTCTCACCGCATCGGAGCAAGGACTTCCGATCCCCACCGATGACTCCCTGTAGGTAAGCCCTTTCGTCCTCGTCATTTTACATACGATTTTACAACGTTTTTCTTGAGCCCCGACCATGCTAGACCTTTCCCATGCAAGGGAAAGGTCAGAGGACGGACCTGGGTATCATTCCTTCAGAGACACATTCGAAGGTACTGGCAACCACCCTCCTAGCCAGGTGAATCCATCGGGCATGGTCGAGTTTGGTTCGGTCGCGACCCTTCTGTCGGCTCCTTTTATGTGGAAACTCTGAGTTTCCCAGCAGGTTTTATGCGTTTTATCCAATTTCCCCATGTTTTCCCAGGAGGTGTAACTCTACCCTCCCAATGTCTCGGAAAGGTTTTCGAGATGACGCCACTGGCATACATCCTTGCCGGCGATGGCTGTTTGAGCGTACGAACACGTACAACCCGGCGGTTCCTATTTTCCAGGGAGGCGTAAGTCTACCC
Source organism: Amphibolis antarctica (assembly GCA_024699675.1). Taxonomy (NCBI): domain Eukaryota; kingdom Viridiplantae; phylum Streptophyta; class Magnoliopsida; order Alismatales; family Cymodoceaceae; genus Amphibolis; species Amphibolis antarctica. The sequence continues at coordinate 27,770 of JAMKPZ010000105.1, forward strand.
TCCCGATGCCAAGGAAAGATTTCCGGGATGATACCACTGGCATGCATCCTTGCTGGCAACGGCCGTTCGGGCGTACGAGCAAGTACGACCCGGCGGTTCCCATTTTCCCGGGAGGCATAAGTCTACCCTCTCGATGCCCCAGAAAGGTTTTCGGGATGACGCCACCGGAATGCGTCCTTGCCGGTGGCGACCATTCAGGTGTACGAACATGTACAACCCGGTGGTTCCCATTTTCCTAGGATGTGTAAGTCTACCCTCCCGATGCCCTAGAAAGGTTTCCAGGATGGCGCCATCGGCAGGCATCCTTGCCGGCTTCGGCCGTTCGAGTGTACGAACAAGTACATCCCGATGGTTCCCGTTTTCCCGGGAGGTGTAAGTCTACCCTCCCGATGCCCCGGAAAGGTTTTTCGAATGATGCCACCGGCATGCATTCTTGTCAGCTGTGGCCATTCAGGTGTATGAACATGTACAACCCGACGGTTCCCGTTTTCCCGGGAGGTGTAAGTCTACCCTCCCGATGCCCCGGAAAGGTTTCCGGGATGACGCCACCGGCATGCGTACTTGCCGACGATGGCCATTCGGGTGTATGAACAAGTACAACCCGACGGCTCCAATTTTCCTGGGAGGTGTAACCCTACCCTCCCGATGCCCCGAAAAGGTTTCTAGGATGACGCCATCGGCATGCATCCTTGCCGGCGGTGGCCGTTCTAGTGTATGAACAAGTACAACCCGGCAGTTCCCGTTTTCCCGGGAGATGTAAGTCTACCCTCCCAATGCCCCAGAAAAGTTTCCAAGATCACGCCACTGGCATGCGTCCTTGCCAGCGGTGGCCACTCGAGTGTAAGAACAAGTACAACCCGGCGGTTCCCATTTTCCTGGGAGATGTAAGTCTACCCTCCCGATGCCTCAGAAAAGTTTCCAGGATGGCGCCACCGGCATGCATCCTTGCCGGTGGCGGCCGCTCGGGTGTACGAATGTATACGACCTGACGATTCCTATTTTTTCCGGGAGGTGTAAATCTACCCTCCCGATGCCCCAGAATGGTTTCCGGGATGTCCCCACTGACATGCATCCTTGCCGGCGGTGGCCGCTCGGGTGTATGAGCATGTACGACCCGACGGTTCCCGATTTCTAGGAGGAGCAAAACTGCCCTCTCGATGCCCCAAAGAGCCATCCGAGATGAGGCCACCGACATGCATCCGTGCCGGCCCTGGCCAAGCAGGGAACGTGGATTTTTGTCTCTAGTCAGGGAGGGGGATGTGATGCGGCCCAGTCAGCTGCCTCACCTGACCTTCAGCTCTTCGGCTGAGAGGTCCGTAGGGGTGACCATTGTGTCTTTCTCTCTCTCGTTTATCATCGGACCCCATGCGAATCTTAGCATTGATCGACCCCCACTTGTTTTCACCAGAACAGATAAGGTTATTCCTCCAGATGCCTTGGAAAGTTTCCAAGATGGGGCCATGTGTGGCTGGACTAACTATCGTGGTTTTCCATTTTTAGAGTCGGAGAGAGGCCGGGATTGCCCAAGCTGTCTAGGGGTGCCTAACACCTTCCCTAACAGTACCCTGAGCCCCATATCCAATTCTCTCACATTTCATATATCATTACGCAATTTTATGTCACTCTCGTAGTTTTATCATTTCGATGGTGGAAGGACACTTCCTCATCTAGTTTTCCTTGTTTTCTACCTAAAAACAAGGTGGTGACTCCGTTCAATGAGCCATCGACCCCACGTGGTGATGCGCTCACACAAACACCTTTTAATTCTCTGTATCTCAGTCCATCTACTGGCAGGGCCGACGGAAACCCATGGGCTTCCGGGTGATAGCCAGATGAAAGAGATGGTACAAACCTCTAACTAGTCGTCCGAAAAGCCGTGTGAAGCGTCTAAAGAGCATCTACAGCATCCGAACTAGCGTCTTTTGAAATGGGTGGAAGCTTGCTGAATGGGGTGGAAGGTCCCCTTTTTATAAGGGATTACCTTCCTTCTTTGGGGGGATCCATGGATGGAACCCGACGTATGTCTCGGTTCAATCACGCGATCAGCGTGATTAATTGATTATGAGATTTAAGTGATTAAATCTCATCGTATCTTTCTAGTCGATTCGGCTTGCCTTTTAAGGTAGCTAACCGGTAGCTGCCGTGTGATAGGCGGATGCTGACTGGATGGGATCGGGGTCTGCCAGGAATTTTTAGATGGTGATTTAGGGGAATAGGCTATAGTGGATAGCCGAAGCTTTGCACCGGCTGGGAGTCTGGTTGCCATGTGCTTGTCCCAGAGGTTGGAACCTACACGTTGGTGGGAGAGTTAGAAGTTGGCCATCGGGGTGTTTTACTGGTGTGCCGGTAGTTAGTCGGCTGGCCTTACCCAGCCACCCCATAAGGGTGGAGCATCTCCACTTAGCTGGGGGAATCTAGGGAGCCGACTGCCAAGGTTGGATACCTGCATGCCAGCAGTGGTCCGGCTGGCCACCAATTGGCTTATTTAAGCATGGGCCAACTAGGAGCCAGCTGCTGGGGTTGGATACCAGCATGCCGACGGTGGGCCGGTTGACCGCCCGATCAGCCTGTTTATGCATGGGCCAATAGGGAGTCGGCTGTTGGGGTTTGATACCGGCATGTCGACGGTGGGCCAGCTGACTGCTCGATCGACCTGTTTACACATGGGCCACCAGGGAGCCAGCTGCCGGGGTTGGATACCGGCATGCCGGCGGCAGACCGGTTGACCGCCCGGTCAGCCTATTTACACATGGGGGTCAACACTCGGGGTCCCCATGCCACTTCGACAACCACCATTGGGAGAGAGCGTCGGCAGAGGTCGAGTCACACCCCTTGTCCATAAGCAGGTAAGACACATGCAACCGGATGGTCTCCGCATGGTTGGGACAGGCGAGGTCTTCCACCAGTAAATCCCTAAGTGTTGGGGGCAGGGTCTCGAGCCACTACCACACTAGGTCTAGAGAGGCGGCAGCCGTTCGCTGGACATGTCCCGTGATGTGTTTGGTCCTAGGCATCGGAAGAGGAAGACGAGGCAGGAAGAACACGAAATAGAGAGGAAGGCGGAAAAGTGAATGAGATCGGGGAAATGTGGAAGAAGACGAACAAACAAATAGTGAAACTGGGAAGAAAGGAGCAAAGATATCGCACCGCTAGGGAAAAAGCTGAAACAAGGACCCGAAAAACCCTAGCTGGAGTTGTAAGTCACGTAAAGAGATGGAAAATGCGGGTGCCCTCGCGTCCCTTTTATAGGCAAAAATCAACGGGACGTGACATGAAAAGTGCCTACACATGAGTACCCGACATGTCGGCACCAACAAGGTGGCTGTCGGTTGAGCAACCGTCTGAACCGAAAATCGAGGGGAGGTGATGTGACTACTGCCTACACTGTCAACTGTGTAGATTTCAGACTATAGACCTGACACGTGCCTGCACGAGGTTAATACCCGCTGGTTAATAACTAGGAGAACTTTCCAGCTTGACCACCCAGCCTGCCGATATGTCTAAGGCGTCTTCCGGTTTGAGAATCGAAAGTGTAAGTCCATCCTCTTTTATGGTGTCTCCCGGTTAGGTAACCGAGAGTGTAAGCCCAACTCCCCGTAAGGCATCTTCTGGTTAGGAGACCAAAAGTGTAAGTCCACACCACTATGGCAGCTCTCAGTTAAGATATCAAGAATATAAGTCTAGTCATCATAATTCAGAGTGCATCGTCTTTGAACTTCTCAAAACTTCTCTTAACGCAACTGAACCTCCTTGACGAAAGAAGGTTGAGGGCATTGAACCACGCCCAAATTGGCGTGGCCCATACATCATCACCAAGATCCTTAGTGGGGGAGCCATTTAACTTTTTGATGAAGCCACCCAACAAGAGTTCGGCGTGGTCAATTTGTCGTAGCTGAAGAAGTTCTACCCATAAAAGACAAGTTCGACCGGGGATCCACGCGGCTGCCGCCTTCAGATGGGCTGGCTGCCACCTTCCTGGACCGGCCCCCCGAAGACCAAGAAAAATGAGTTCGACCAGGGATCCACGCGGCTGCCGCCTTCAGATGGGCCGGCTGTCGCCTTCGTGGACCGGCCCCCTGAAGACCAAGAAAAATGAGTTCGACCGAGGATCCACGCGACTGCCGCATTTAGATGGGCCGACTGCCACCTTCCTGGATCGGCCCCTGAAAACCAAGAAAAACGAGTTCGACCAGGGATCCACGCGGTTGCCGCCTTCCTGGACCGGCCCCCTGAAGTCCAAGAAAAATGAGTACGACCGGGGCTCCACGCAGCTACCGCCTTCAGATGGACCAGCTGCCACCTTCCTAGATCGATCCCCCGAAGACCAAGAAAAATGAGTTCGACCAGGGATCCATGCGGTTGCCGCCTTCCTGGACCGACCCCCTGAAGACCAAGAAAAATGAGTATGACTGGGGCTCCACGCAGCTGCCACCCTCAGATGGACCGGCTGCCACCTTCCTGGACCGACCCCCCGAAGACCAAGAAAAACGAGTTCAACCAGGGATCCACGTGGCTACCGCCTTCAGATGGGCTGGCTGCCACCTTCCTGGACCGGCCCTCCCGAAAACCAAGAAAAACGAGTTCAACCGGGGCTCCACGCGGCTGCTACCTTCAGATGGGCCGGTTGTCGCCTTCCTAGACTGGCTCGCAAAGACCAAGAAAAACGAGTACGATTGGGATCCACGTGGCTACCGCCTTTAGATGGGCCGGCTGCCGCCTTCCTGGACCGGCCCCCCGAAGACCAAGAAAAACAAGTTCGACCGGGGATCCACGCGGCTGCCGCCTTCAGATGGGCCGGCTGCGACCTTCCTGGACCGGCCCCCCGAAGACCAAGAAAAATGAGTTCGACCAGGGATCCATGTGGCTGCCGCCTTCAGATGCGCTGGCTGTCGCCTTCCTAGACCGCCCCCCCCGAAGACCAAGAAAAACAAGTTCGACCGTGGCTCCACGCGGCTGCCACCTTCAGATGTCACACAGGAAAAGTAGGGGGCTACCAGGAATGAGGAAAGTTCACCCACACGCGCCACCCAGCTCAGACCGCCAGACGCCCGGACAAAAACCCGCACGACGCGCGCCACCCAGAAAAAGAAGGGGGCTACTGGGTAAATCAGTCGACCACCACCACTGATGCCCAGGTACGATTGACTCCCCAACACCTCGAATAGGAGCGCGTCAGAGAATTCCACTGGTCCTGACTGGAGGCCCAGAACAAGTTGCGACTCCACCTTCGACAGGTTGGAGTACATCTCGGCCACCAGACGTGCCCCGTAACGTTCTTTGTGCGAGGCATGATGATGATGAAAAAGTAAAATCAAGGAAAGTGAAATGGAAGAAAATTGAAGAGGAGAACCCAAGTGAAGAATGAGATCGAGAAGAGGAGATGAAGAAATCTCGAACGCCTTCACTCTCTATTTATAGAAAATTTGGCACCCAGTTTTCGGCTAACCCGAGGCGGCAACCGGTTCAAAAACTGGTTGCACAAAAATCATGAAAACTGAAATGATTCCTGACAACTTTGAAAAGGGTACAGTCATGGCACAGGAACCGATAAAGTGGCACAGAAACTGAAAAAGGTAAACAAAAATTGAGAAAGTTGCAGCAAGCACATGAAAACATACACATCACCAACTGGTTTCCGGCTAACCCAAGGCGGCAACTAGTTCAAAAACCGGTTGCAAAAAAATCAAGAAAGCTGAAATGATTCCTGACAACTTTTAAAAGGTACGGTCATGGCACAGGAACCGATAAAGTTGCATGGAAACCGAAAAAGGTGAACGAAAATCAAGAAAGTTGCAGCAAGCATGTGAAAACATTCACATCACTAGCCGATGGCCGGCTCCTGCGAGGCGGCAACTGCGTAACCAACCGGACGGAACGTAATGCAACAAAAAGTATGATGTGACTATTCACTTCCTTGATAGCTTTCGGAAAAGAAACATGTGAAGCTTTCACATCACATCCCGGTGGCTAGCTCCCACAAGGTGGTTGCCGCGTAACTGGCTAGCTAAGAGCTAAGACTCTGGACACGGTATGCAAATGTTTTCCACCTCATTACCCGATCACCGGCACCCACAAGGTGGCTGCCGTGCAACCAACTGGCTAGCGCTATGGCATCCCTCAGTCAAGTGACCAAGAGTGTAAGTCTGATTCTATTTTCTGACCAATGATAGATAATTCACAAAAGTGTGAAATCTCACATGCCTTACCGTTTACGCATGGAGGGTAATTCAACCCTAGGATGTCAGTTTCCTTCCCCCGAAGTCATACAACCTCGCCTAGGGAGGGGCACTCTGTTGACCCCATGCTTATGCAAAATTTAAAGGGGGAATCACCTGGTTAGCCGCCGGCAAGCCGCTTCAAGGAAGCGGCAACCGGTCCCCAAAAACCCCAACTTGCACAAAAGGTTGGGGGAATCACCTGGCTAGCCGCCGGCAAGCCACTTCAAGGAAGCGGCAACTGGCCCCCAAAAACCCCAACTTGCACAAAAGGTTTGGGGAATCACCTGGCTAGCGGCCGGCAAGCCACTTCAAGGAAGTGGCAACCGATCCCCAAAAACTGAATCACCCGGCTAGTTGCCGGCAAGCCGCTTCAAGGAAGCGGCAATCAGTCCCCAAAAACCCTAACTTGCACAAAAGGTTTGGGGAATCACCCAGCTAGCCACCGACAAGCCGCTTCAAGGAAGCGGCAACCGGTCCAAAAAACCCCAACTTGCACAAAAGGTTGGGGGAATCACCCGGCTAGCCGTCGGCAAGTAGCTTCAAGGAAGCGGCAACCGGTCCCCAAAAACCCCAACTTGCACAAAAGGTTGGGGGAATCACCCGGCTAGCCGTCGGCAAGCCGCTTCAAGGAAGCGGCAACCGGTCCCCAAAAACCCCAACTTGCACAAAAGGTTGAGGGAATCACCCGGCTAGCCTCTAGCAAGCCACTTCAAGGAAGCGGCAATTGGTCCCCAAAAACCCGAACTTGCACAAAAGGTTGGGAGAATCATCCAACTAACCACCGGCAAGCCACTTCAAGGAAGCGGCAACCAGTCCCCAAAAACCGCAACTTGCACAAAAGGTTGGGGGAATTACCTAGCTAGCTGTCGGCAAGTTGCTTCAAGGAAGTGGCAATCGATCCCCAAAAACCCCAACTTGCACAAAAGGTTGGGGGAATCACACGGCTAACCGCCGGCAAGCCACTTCAAGGAAGCGGCAACTGGTTCCCAAAAACTGCAACTTGCACAAAAGGTTGTGGGAATTACCTAGCTAGCCGCCGGTAAGCTGCTTCAAGGAAGCGGCAACCAGTCTCCAAATACCCCAACTTGCACAAAAGGTTGGGGGAATCACCCAGCTAGCCGGCGGCAACCGGTCCCCCAAAATCCCCATTGGCACAAATGTTCGGGGCACCAGCCGGCTTCCCTCTGCCACGTAGCGGCTGCCGGGTAACTACCTAGAAAGGCAAGCCGAATCAATTAGGAGATACGACGGGATTTAATCACTTAAATCTCGCAAATCAATCAATTACGCAGACCGCGTAATCAAATCGGGATTCACGCCGGCTTCCATCTTCGGGCGCCCCAAAGAAGGAAGGCGACCCCTTATAAAATAAGCGGCCTCCCACCCCATTTAGTAAGCTTTTTACCCCTTAGAGAAACCTTCGTTCGGACACTAGTGACGCTCACTTCCGCCCCTCGGAGAAGACGCCGGCCGGAGGCTCTGAAGGAAGGGAGACGCTCGTGGTCCCGACACCTATTCACCGCACCGGAGCGGGTTCCGGTGTGAGTCACCCGGAAGCCATCAGGCCTACCTCTTGACATTGATGACCTACAAGCTTGGAGTGTCCCCACCTTGGTCATTAGGTGGGTGTTGCAGTGCTAGGTGGAAGGAGAGGGGGAAGGAGCGCACCTTGCTATCCCCTTTCCTTGCACAAACCAGTTGGACGCAGCGTCCATTTCCAAAGTTCCTCCCCGTAGGATGGGCGATGGCGAAGGAGGTTGGTGAAGGGTTGGACCTTTAGTGCATGTCGGAGATTCTCAAAACAATCGTAGCAAACTATCTTTTGGCTCTTGGTCTGGCTGTGGGTTGTCCTCCCAAGGCTCCATGTGCCTGGACAGATAGTTGAAGGCAGTTGGGTTCTGGAGATTAGGTGGTGAGGTGGCCACTGGCTTCAGCGTCGGGTGTTGTGACCTAGAAGATGCTACAGTGGCCACAGACTATCCTGGGTGGTAATAATTCTCCGCCAGTATGACGATGACCTCCCCTTTCCACAAGAACTTGAGCATCTTGTGAAGGGTACGATGGAGTTTTCATGGAGGAATGGGTGGCCCAGGATGAGATTGTAGCTTGGGGGAATGTCCACCACATGTACGGGAACATCAAAGGTTGCTGGTCTGATGACAAGGGGAAGGACAACCTCACCTTTGGCTTCATGAAGAGTGTCGTTGAACCCTCTCATTACCTGGTTGGTGGGGTGCAAGTCTTGTTCTTTAATCCCCAACTTGTGTAGGACCTGTAGTGGGCACAGGTTTAGCTCGGATCCATCATCGATCATGACCATGGGGATGCAGAGCTCCTTGTATTATACCTGGATGTACAAGGACAAGTTGTGATTGGTCCCAGCTAGTGAGAGGTCCAAGTTTGAGAACTAGATGAAGGACGGGCTGTCATAGTGGCCATCCCTTCTATGGCCCCGGGAGTGAGGCCTTGGTTCACCTTTGCCACCTGCAATGCTTTGAGAAGGGTTTCCCGATGCTCGGTGGAGGACCGGAGTAGATCCCATAGTGAGATGTCTGCCCGTATCCACTACAGCTGGATTGATAAGTCTAGGGGTGGTAGTGAGTGGGCAGCCGGTGTTGATGAGGTAGCCGCCGGTGGAGCAAGCAGACGGTTGCCGGTGGAGCAAGCGGACGGCTGTCGGTCAACGGCTAGCCTGGCACTCCTAGGATGGAGATCCCTCCATGGCACGGCTTTGGTTGATATACCTGGCCGGACCTAGTTATAGCCGTACATGTGGACAGCTGCTGTGGGAATGGGATGGGAGTTGGAGAGACGACTACCTCCTTGCCCTTATGCTGTTCGAAAGTGGATGCGGCTGGAGCAGATGGCATGGTCAAGGGCGTGAACTACTACCTTGCCAGACGTGCTTGGAGTGGTGCTAGTGTTGCAGCTATTGGAGTGACTGTGCTGGCTAGAGTGCTGACTAGGGGAGTGAGATTGGCCATTGAAACCTTGGGGATTGAGGGCACCGCTGGGATGGTCGCTCTGACCAGGGCGGCTGGTGAGTAGAGAATCACCTTGGGCTAGGCCAGGATGGCTATCCCGGCACCCGGTACCTCTGATGCGGCAACTACAGGCACCACTAGAACGAAGGGTTTTCGGAAGACAGGGATGGCGCCTGTTGTAGTGCAAGTCGTGAAAAATTCCTCCTCCTCTGGTGGTTGTGGACTGTGAGGATGGAGGATTGGAGTTGCTGGTAGTACGGCTGGACCTCATCGAGCGTTGGCAGGTTGTTGGCTGGACAGATGAGGTTGACCGAGTTCAGCCAGGTGGTTTCGGCTTCAAGCGGTCGTGTCGAAGGGAGGGATCTCTTTGTCCCTTTTCCATGTCTGGTGGGATATGGAGAAACTGGCTCCATATGTCGGAAACCCTCAAGCAGATGCCGTCTTTGGGCACCCGGGAAGACAGTGTTTACCTGGGAGCTTCCCGTATGATTCGGGAAAGTCTACTGGCTCGGCTCGGGAGATATTGGAGGCTATTGAAGCTCAATGGTTCCTGAGTTGATGAGACGCTGGATAGCCTGTCTCAGCATTCGACAGTGGTCGGTTGCGTGGCCAGAAGATCTTTGATACTCGCAGTACTGCTGCGAGTTGTACCAAGTGGGAAGAACAACCGGGGGTGGTCTGACAGGAAGGAGCACGAGTAGTGTTTGTGCCCTATGGAACACCTGGCTCAGTGGTTCCGAGAGTGGCGTGTACTCTATCATGCGTGACTGCTGCGGCTATGGGGGTGGCTGGCGTGGCTACCACGGTTGCTACTGGACGGGGTGCTGTTGGTTTGCGCCTGTTTGAGCCCCATTTTCCCCCTGGTTCCTTTGCTGAGAGGATACCAGGGTTGTTGCCTGCCATTGCTGTGATACCGGTGGCTCAAGTGTGGCTGTCGGTGGTGGAGCCCTTGGCCTCCATAGTTGCTGATTTGGGGCCGCTCGGGTGGTGTAGATCGGTTGCTGAACTAGGGTGATAGCTGGTGGATGATACTCTTGGGCTGGGGCGTACACCTATTGTGGCTGATATGGCGGGGGTGCGGCTGCCACGACTATCATGGGAGACGGCCGCGTGTTGTCATTCCTTCGGAAGCCACGATTGTTGCCCGTGGTGTCACCTGTAACTGGTGGCCTAGGGTGGATATTCCCTCCAGTGTTGGCCCCAGAAGGAAGGGCTGAAAATCTTCCGATCTTGAGGAACCCTTCTAAGCGGCTACCAGCCTTGATTAGCTGGGAGAAAGTGGTGTATGACTGAATGCATAGGAGTGCTGCTAGCGATGGTTGAGCACCCTATACAATCATGTCCAAGGAGTCTTCCTTGGTCGGTTTGTCCCAGATTTGTGACGCCAGGGCCCTCCATCTGCCAACGTAGCCACTGAATGGCTCGTTCTCACATCACAAAGGTCCTCCAACTTGGGTGCTAGGTCCAAGTTGTATGTGTATTGTTCCTGGAACGTGTACGCCAGCTGTTCCCAGGTGTAGATCTTCGTCAAGTCCAAGGACATGTACCATGATAGTGCAGGTCCTTGGAGAGATTTCTGGAATAGCCATACGAAGAGCTTCTCCTCGTGTTGCAGTGCTGCCATGTCTCCGCAGTAGGCCCGAAGGTGCGCACAGGGGTCGCCATGCACATTGTACTTAACCAATTCAAGCATCTTGAAGTCAGGAGGGAGCATCACCTCCGAATAGAAGCAGAGGTTCTGGAAGGAACAAGAGGGTTCTGATGGGCTGGACTTCATGTTCCGGAAGGATGCCTCCAGTTCGGCTATCCTCTGTAGTAGTTGCCCTTGCAGCTCCGGCATTAGGGCGGCAGTAGTGGCGGCTATTAGCTATAGTGGCGGCGGGAAGAACGGACCCATGACAGGAGTGGTGACGATGTCATATTCTTCAACATGTGGCATCTCCAGGACACAAATGGTTGGCCTAGGTGGGATTATTGAACCAATCCCTTACTGTTGGTAGTGCACCAACTAGTGAGCCAAGAGGGTCTACTCAAAATGTCCCAGTTGGTGTGGTAGAAGGCGTTGGCCCCTTCTATGCCCTCGGTGTTTGAGGGCGGCTGGTAGGATGGGCCGGTGTTCCTTGTAGGAACTGGCCTGTTACCTTCAGTTCCGGTGGCCAAAGAAGTGGGCGGCGTAGGATGCGACGTGGCATTGTTGAATGCCACTGTCATAGACAGGTCTAGTGCCCTGGGATGGTCCTTGGCTCCAGCAGGTAGGATGATCGGTTGAGTGAAGTTCGTCCTGGTGACGACAGGCGGTGGTGGGCCAAAAACCACGGACAGCGGCATTGAGGCTGCTGCAGTGACAGAAGGGGAAGATCCGGACGTAGCGGTGAAATCAGTGGCCATTGCTCTTGCTTGTGAGCGAGTCTGGACAGGGGGAGCCAACGAGGTTCGGAACTTTCGAGCTATAGAGGTCTGCGAGGAGAATCTGCATGGAGGATCTACAGGGAAACCAAAGAAGGGTGATTCGGTTCAATGCATTTGAAAGCGGCTTCACTTAGCAAATGCGATAAGTATGCTAAAAATCCTAGCGGGAAACAAGAGACTGACTGTAAAAGAGCCGTATGAGCAAGAGTTTGAGCCACTTAATTGATAAAAACGCAGCAAGTCTCCCCAATGGAGTCGCCAAAAATCTATACCCTCTCTTTCATCCAGCTATCACCCGGAAGCCCATGGGGTTTCACCGACAGAGCCAGCGGGTGGGCCGAGGTACAGAGAATTGAAAGTTGATTTTGGGAGCACATCACCAGGTGGGGTGGATGGCTCGTTCAACGGAGTCGCCACCTTATTTTTGGGTAGAAAGCAAGGAAAACCAGATGGGGAAGTGTCCTTCCACCATCGAAACAATAAAACCGTGAGAATGACATAAAATCGTGTACCACTATACAAAACATGAGAGAACTGGATATGAGACTCAGGGTACAGTTGGGGAAGGTGTTAGGCACCCCTAGACAACCTGGGCAATCCCAACCTCTCTTCGGCTCTAAAAATGAAAAACCATGATAGTCAGCCCAGCCACACATGGCCTCATCCTGGAAGACTCTCCAGAGCATCGGGAGGAATAGTCTTATTCCTTCCAGTAATAGCGAGTGACAATCAACCCATGCGAGGATTCATACAGGATTCGACGATAAATGGGAGAGAGAAAGACACAGCAGTCACCATTACGGACCGTTCGGCTGAAGAGCTGAAGGTCGAATGAGGCAACCGGCTGGAACGTTGGATTGCCGGCTAAAGGTACTGGTTACCATGTCATATTCTACCTCTCTGACTAGGGACAAGAGTTCATGTTCCCCATTTGGCCAGGGCCAGCAAGGATACATGCCAGAAGCCTTTCTAGGGCATTGGGAGGGCAGCTTTGCTCCTCCCAGTAAAAGGGAACTATCGGGGTGTACATACTCATACACCCAGATGGTCGGTGCCAGCAAGGATGCATGCCGGCAGCCTCAACCTGGAAGCCTTTCCGGGGCATCGGGAGGGTAGCTTTGCTCATCCTGGAAAAAGGGAACCGTCGAGGTGTACATACTCATACACTTGTATGGCTGACATCGGCAATGATGCATACCGATGGCCTCACCCCAGAAGCCTTTTTGGGGCATTGGGAGGGCAGCTTTGCTCCTCCCAGTAAAAGGGAACCGTCGGGGTGTACACACTCATACACCCGGACAGCTGGCGTCGGCAATGATGCATGCTGACGGCGTCATCCTAGAAGCCTTTCTGGGGCATCGGGAGGGCAGCTTTGCCTCTCTCGATAAAAGGGAACCATTGGGGCATACATACTCATACACCTGGATGGCCAGCATCAAAAACGATGCAAGTCGACGGCCTCATCTCGAAAACCTTTCGAAGGCATCGGGAGGGCAGGTTTGCTCCACCCGGGGAGGTAGGTGTAAAATAGATAAAAAACACAAATATGGGCATCGTAGTGTTCGTAACGGACTTTTAACTAAATAGCTAGAAGTTTGGTGGGTCTACTCATCAGCCTACTGGGTATCCGGATTTGGGACCGGATGTTCACTCGATTTTCACCTCAACCTCTAGGTGTAGATATTTCTACACCTAGTCTCGAGAGACAGGAGAGGCGGACACCTTCGGGGTGATGGCCATCTCTAAGTGGAGACGATGCGTCTGACATTGGCCAGTCATTTCAAAGGAAAAAGATAAGGGAAAACTCGATGATACATTCGTAGAATACGTAAGAAAACACAAGTTTCCATATAAAAGGACCCGCTGAGGGGGTCATGACCGAACTGATCTCGACCGTACCGGGTGGATTCACCCGATCGGGAGGGAGGCTACCGATACCTTTGAAAGTGTGTCTGAAGGAATGACACCCGGGCATGTCCTCCGACCTTTCCCTTGTGTGGGGAAGGTCCAGCATGGTCGGGACTTGGGAGAAACGAAGCTAAATCATACGTACAATGGCAAAGGATGAGGTAACTTACTTGTCAGGAGTCATTGGTGGCGGTCAGAAGTCCACGCTCTGGTGCGGTGAGAGGGCATCGGGACTCCGAGTAGCTCTCCTCCTTTAGAACCTCCAACCAGTCGTCCAAAAAGCCGTGCCTCAAAATGGAGCAGAGGGCCCCTTTATATAGGGAATCACCTTCCTTCTTCGAGTGATCCCGGGATGGAAACCCCGCTTATATCGTGATTCAATCACGCGATCAGTGTGATTGATTGATTGCGAGATTTAAGTGATTAAATCTCGTCGTATCTTTCCAATCGATTCAAATTGCCTTTTCAGGTGGCTAGCCGGCAGCTGGGGTGTGTTAGCCGGATGTCGGTTGGTTGGGATCGAGGTCTGCCAGGAATTTAGCTAGTGATTCGGGGGAATAGGCCGTAGCGGATAGCCACGGTTTTGCACCAGCTAGGGGTCCGGCTGCCATGTGTTTATCCCGGAGGTCAGACTAGGCGTGTCAACGAATGTACCTGCACGTTGGTGGGAGAGTTAGAGGTCGGCCGCTGGGGTATTTTACCGGTGTGCCGGTAGTTGGCCGGTTGTTTTACTTGGCCACCTAATAAGGGTTGAGCTTGTCTACTTTGCTGGGGAAGTCTGGGGGAGCCGGCTGCTGGGGTTAGATACCAACATGCTAGTGGACGGCTGGCTAACCGTCCGATAAGCCTTTCTAAGCATGGGGGTCAAGAGGGAGCCGATACTGGTATGCCGACGGACGGCCGACTGACCGCCCGATAGGCCCTTTTAAGCATGGGGGTCAACACCAAGGCTGTGCATTCCATCATCCAAGACTTAAACAGAGATGCAGTGGTTACGAATGATGTATATGCCTACCTTCCCGAGGGCTGAGATGAGAGGGAACAATATGAGTTCTATATGCAGACCTACCTCTCTCTTGGTGAAAGCCAAGAAGTGGCTGAGATTACCTCCCAATGTGCCTTGTATGAGTGCAAGCAACACACTACAAAGCAAGCTGCCCATGCTGTGGAGATGGTAGAAGTTGAGGCCCTCTAGTAGGCAGCTGAAGTCAAGGTGAAAGAAGAGCCCTGGGAGGCTGATTTCAAAGCATTTAGTGAGATGATGGGAGGTCCATCCGAGCCACAAGAGGTTGAGAGAGTAGTTGAAACATCTCAACTTCTTATGAGAAATGAGGAGTGGACAAAGACAGATTCTAGAGAGGAAGAAGAAGAAGAAGAAGAAGAACAAGAACAACAACCACCATTGCAAGTACTAACACCACCACCATAACAACAACAACAACAAGTAGAAGAGGAAGACATTCCAGTGGTTGGACAGGAGGGAGGGGTAACAAAGAGTAGTGATGATGAACTCATCCTAGGGGAGTTACTTCATCAATACAGAGTGGCCAACCCTCCACCCATTGAATCACTAGTCCACTAGGTGGTTCTTCAAGTTGAAGAAGTGGGGCATCAATTGGAGATGTAGCTATACTTAAGGTTTTAAGTTTAATATTTTTTTTTTCTTTCTTTCAATTTCTCCCTTTTTAGTAATTCAAAATTTGATTTTGTTAAATTCAGGAGGAAGGACCTACTGTTGGAGCAGTAGTTCCATTCTTGGAACCCCAAGACAGTGAAGGGGATAATCAACCCATCCTCAAAGCCATTCAGTTTGCTTCAGAGGAGGGTCAGGTAATCATTTAAGCTACATTACCTTCAAGTCTATTTTAGGTTTCCTTTTTTTTTTTGTTTTTTTTTTTTGTATGCATGTGTTTATATGTTCACCCCCCCATTTTTTTATATAGTGTGAGCCAACTTCCCTTGAAAGGGAAGAAGAAGAAGAAAAGAAGGAAGGACAAGAGGAAGAGGAAAGAGCTATTGTCAATCCTCTAGCCTTAAGTCCAATGCAAGGGATCTGGATTTAGGGCAGATAGAGACTTCTGCTGAGTAGCAACTAAGCATTGGTGGAGAAGAAGATAGAGCAGTGGTGATCTATTCTCCACCAATAGAACCACATTCAGCTATTGCAGAGGCATCAGCTCCATCCTCCCCCTCACATGCAGAACAAGCTAAGCAGCTTGGCACTAATCCAGTGATTTTCAGAGATGTTGGAGCTAGGGCTAAATTTTAGATGATTAGGGATTATGATATTCTTTTCAGCAGACCGGTGGACTTTGATTTCATGGATGAAATCAAGGATTTACTAGAATTTCAAGGGCTACTAAGAGTCATCCCTTGGTTAGGTAACAATTTCAAGGCTGAAAATTTAGTTCCTACATTTTATAGTAATCTGCATGAGGAGAATGGGGTGCTTGTCTCTAATGTGACTAATGTGAGAATCTATTTGACACTTGAATATATATATGAGAGCCTAGGATTAAAAGATGAGGGTGTACAGATTTTAGAATCGTCTACAATGGCAGATTGGTCAGAGCAGGATATGAAGAATTGTATGGCCATAAACCCTCAAATTAATTTGTTTAATAGGATCAAGCAAATGAATGGGAAGTCTCATATGATTGCATTAATCCTGATCAGAACTATATATCAAAGATTTGGACATGATGTAGAATTGTTCGTCTTTGTAAAAATTGCAACATATGCAGTACTTAATAAGATTCAGGTAAACTGGTATAGAGTTTTTGTTGACCCCTATGCTTAACATCTATTGGGTGGCCGAGTAAATTAACCGGCCACCCACAGCCTCTAGGTCATTAACTAGTGCACAATCCCAGCTATCTGCCATGGCCCATTCCCCTGAACCACTAGCTATATTCATAACGCATGCTGATCTCCATTACCCGGGAGCTGGCCAACCTATCATGGCTGCTGGCTAGACACCTGGGTAAATAATTCAAATAATTGGAAAGATACGGCAAGATCTAATTACTTAAATCTCACAATCAATCAATCACGTGGATCATGGGATTAAACCAAAACGTAAGTGGGGTTTCCATCCCAGGATCACCCAAAACGGAAGGTAATTCCCTATATAAAGGGCCCTTCGTTCCATACAAAAAAGGAGCTTTTTTTGACATTTTGAAGATGTGATTTTAGAGGAGAGCTACATGGAGTGCCAACGTCCTATTGCTGCACCGGAGCAAAGACTTCCAACCATGGCCGGCGTCTCCTTGCAGGGAAGCTCCCTCTTTCCCTTGGCATCATGCTTCCAATTTAGCCTCTTTCCTTCGAACCCCAACCGTACGAGACCTTCCCCACGCAAAGGGAAAGGTCAGAGGATATGCCTAGGTGTCATTCCTTCGGATACATTTCCGAAGGTACCGACAACCTCCCTCCCTATCGGGTAAATCCACCCGATACGGTCGAGATCAGTTCAGTCACGATTCCTTCGTTAGGTTCTTTTTTATATATGGAAACCCATGTTTTCTTACGTGTTTTCGAGCATATCGTTAGGTTTTCTCTATCCCTTTTCTTTGAAATGCCTGGCCACTGTTAGACATGTCGTCTCCGCTTACAGACGACCGTCTCCTCGAAGGTGTCTGCCTCTCCCATCTTTCGAGACTAGGTGCACAAATCCCTAGGCCCGGAAATGTAGGCGACACATCGAGTGAAAATCCAGCCCCAGACTTGAATGTCCGGTAGGTAGATAGGTAGACCCACCAAACCTCTGGCTTTTCAGCCAAAGGTCCGTAGTGGTGGCTACCATGTCTATGCTCGCATTTTTACCTATTTCCCACTTATCTCGCTGGGAGAGGCAAAGCTGCCCTCTCGATGCCCAGTAAAGGCTTCTAGGACGAAGCTGTCGACATGCATCCTTGTCGATGCTCGCCATCTGGGTATATGCATATGTACACCTTGATGGTTCCCCTTTATCGGGAGGAGCAATGCTGCCCTCTCGGTGCCTCGGAAAGGCTTCCGAGATGAGGCCGTCGGCATGCATCTTTGCTAATGCCAACCATCTAGGTGTATGAGTATGTACACCCTGACGGTTCCCCTTTACCAGGAGAGGCAAAGCTACCCTCTTGATGCCCCGGGAAGGCTTCCTGGAAGAGGCTATCGGCATGCATCCTTCCTGGAAGAGGCTATCAGCAAAGCTGCTCTCCTGATGCCCCAGAAAGGCTTCCGAGATGAGGCCGTCGGCATGCATTGCCGATGCTAGCCATCCGGGAGTATGAGTATGTACACCCCAATAGTTCCTCTTTACCGAGTAGAGCAAAGCTATCCTCACGATGCCCTAGAAAGGCCTTCGGGATGAGGCCGCTGGCATGAGTCATTGCCAATGCTGGCCAGACTGGGTACATGAACTCTTGTCCCCAGTAGGAGAGGCAGAACCACATGGGCTTCTGGGTGATAGCTGGATGAAAGAGAGGGTACAGTTTTTATTTCCAAGATCACAAGCATCAAAAAGAAGTTATTCTATGGTGATCTTATCTACTAGTTGGTGTCAAGTGCCTCTAATTTATCAGATTGTGCAATAAAGAAATTGAAGTCTAGGGTACTGACTGCCAAAGACTTAAAGCTATTCTCTACAGAGGATCAACCAACACCACAACTGCATAGTGAACCATCCACATCCCAACAGAGAGGATCAGTCTCTATATTAGAAAAGGTGGACACTATGTGTTGACTCCATGCTTAAAGGGGGGATGGAGCCGGCTTGCCGCCTCAAGGAAGCAACACCCGGACCCCAAAAACCCACATTTGGTAAAAAGTTGGGGGGATGGAGCCGGCTTGCCACCGGCAAGCTGCTTCAAGGAAGCGGCACCTAGACACCCAAAAACCCACATTTGGTAAAAATTTGGGGGGATGGAGCCGGCTTGCGGCCGGCAAGCCGCTTCAAGGAAGTGACACCCGGACACCCAAAAACCCACATTTGGTAAAAATTTGGGGGGATGGAGCCAGCTTGCCGCTTCAAGGAAGCGGCACCCGGACACCCCAAAAACCCACATTTGGTGAAAAGTTGGGGGGATGGAGCCGGCTTGCCATCGGCAAGCCGCTTCAAGGAAGCGGCACCCGAATCCCAAAAACCACATTTTCGTGCGAATGTTTGGGGGACCAACCGGCTTCCGCCTGCCACGTAGCGGCTGCCGATTGGCTACCCAAGAAGGCAGGCCGAATCAATCTGAGAAATACGCTGGGATTTAACCACGTAAATCTCGCAAATCCGTCAATTACGTGGACTGCGTAATCAAACCCGAATCACACCGCCTTCCATCTTCAGGTGCCCCCAAAGAAGGAAGGCAACCCCTTATAAAAGGAGAGGGCCCCCCCCCCACATCGAAGACGAGGGGGGAGAAAGGAGAAGAAGGTGGGAATTTGAAGAGGAAGGATTTCTAAAAGGCGAGATTTTCTGGGAAGAAGGCTGACACCCTCCGGAGAAGCAACCATCCATCGGTTCCGAAGGAGGAGAGCAGCTCGGGGCCCCGACGCCTTTTCGCCGTGCCGGAGCGAGGACTTCCGATCCCCGTTGATGACCCCCCTATAGGTAAGTCCTTCCACCCTCGCCGTTTTATGTATGTTTTTACGACGCTTCATCGAGCCCCGACCGCATAATGCCTTCCCTGTGCAAGGGAATGGTCGGAGGACGGACCCGGGTATCATTCCTTCAGACCCGGAAACACGTCCGAAGGTACCGGTGGCCGCCCTCCTGGCCGGGTTAATCCACCCGGCCCGGTCAAGCTCAGTTCACTCATGACTCTTCTGTCGGGTCTTTTTACTTGGAAACTCTACGTTTCCTAGCAGGCTTTATGAATTTTCATCCGACCTCCACAAGTCCTTCTCGAGGTCCCAGAAAGATTTCCGGGACGACGCCACCGGCAAGGATGTCGGCTATGGCCGTTCAGGTGTACGAACATGTACAACCCGACGGTCCTAGTACGTTTTTCCAGGAGACGTAAGTCTTCTCTCTCGATGCCCCGGAAAAGTTTCCGGGATGACACCACTGGTGAGGATGTCGGCGGTGGCCGTTCGGGTGTACGAACACGTACAACCCAACGGTGCCCATACATTTTTCTGGGAGACGTCAGTCTACTCTCTCGATGCCCCGGAAAAGTTTCCGGGATGACGCCACCGGCAATGATGCCGGCGGTGGCCGTTCGGGTGTACGAATACGTATGACCCAACGGTGTCCGTTTCTTTTTCGGGAGGCATAAGCCTACCCTCTCGATACCCCAGAAAGATTTCCAGGATGACGCCACCGGTAAGGACACCGGTGGTGGCCGTTCGGGTGTACGAAACGTACAACCCGACGGTTTCCATTTCCTTGGAAAATATAAGTCCTCCGTTAAATCCCATGCTTTTACAGACGTCAAGAGGAAAAGGGGTGGGGAAATAGCCGGCAAGCCGCTGGCTGGTCGGTTCAAGGAACTGGCCCCCGTTTACCCAAAATGCCCATGGGTACCCATGGAAGGGGGAAACAGTCGGCATGCCGCCGGCTGGCCAGTTCAAGGAACCGGCTGGCCAGTTCAAGGAACCGGCCCCCATTTCCCCAAAACCCCCATGGGTGCGCATGGAAGGGGGAAATAGCCGGCAAGCTGCTCACTGGCCGGTTCAAGGAACCGGTCCCCGTTTCCCCAAAATCCCCATGGGTGCGCATGGAGGGGTAAACAGCCGGCGAGCTACCGGCTGGCCGGTTCAAGGAACCAGCCCCCCATTTCCCTAAAATCCCCAAGGGCGCGCATGGAAGGGGGAAACAGCCGGCAAGCCGCTGGCTGGCCGGTTCAAGGAACTGGCCCCCGTTTCCGCAAAATCCCCATGGGTACCCATGGAAGGGGGAAACAGCCGACAAGCCGCCGGCTAGCCGGTTCAAGGAACCGGCCCCCATTTCCCCAAAACCCCCATGGGTGCGCATGGAGTGGGGAAATAGCCGGCAAGCCGCCGGCTGGCCGGTTCAAGGAACCGGCCCCTGTTTCCCCAAAATCCCCATGGGTGCGCATGGAGGGGGGAAACAGTCAGCAAGCTGCCAGTTGGTCGATTCAAGGAACCGGCCCCCCATTTCCCCAAAATCCCCATGGGCGCGCATGGAAGGGGGAAACAGCCGGCAAGCCGCCGGCTAGCCGGTTCAAGGAACCGGCCCCTGTTTCCCCAAAATCCCCATGGGTACCCATGGAAGTGGGAAACAGCCGGCAAGCCGTCGGCTGGCCGGTTCAAGGAACCGGCCCCTGTTTCCCCAAAATCCCCATGGGTGCACATGGAAGGGGGAAATAATCGGCAAGCTGCCGGCTGGCCGGTTCAATGAACCGGCCCCCGTTTCTCCAAAACCCCCATGGGTGCGCATGGAGGGGGGAAACAGCCGGCAAGCCGCCAGCTGGCCGGTTCAAGGAACTGGCCCCCGTTTCCCCAAAACCCCCATGGGTGTGCATGGAGGGGGGAAACAGCTGGCAAGCCGCCGGCTGGCCTGTTCAAGGAATCGGCCCCCATTTCCCCAAAATCCCCGTGGGTGCGCGTGAAGGGGGGAAACAGCCGGCAAGCCGTCGGCTGGCCGGTTCAAGGAACCGGCCCCCGTTTCCCCAAAATCCCCGTGAGTGCGCTTGGAAGGGGGGAAGCAGCCGGCAAGCCGCCGACTGATCGGTTCAAGGAACCGACCCCCGTTTCCCCAAAATCCCCGTGGGTGCGCATGGAAGGCGGGAAGCAGCCGGCAAGCCGCCGGTTGGCCGATTCAAGGAACTAGCCTCCGTTTCCCCAAAACCCCATGGTTGCGCAAATGGGTTGGCAAAGTAGCCAACCAGCCGCTGGTCAACCAGTACAAGTAGCTGACGGTTGCCTCCCCGAAAACCCATCTTTTTCTTCCTTATTCACCACCAGATCCAATATGGATCCCCGTTTTGTTCAATTCCCATTTGTTTACTTGATTCTCGTTTATTTTCATCGGAAGGGATATGGTTATCCCTCTAAACGCCCTGGAAAATTTTCCAGGGTGAGGCCGTACGTGGCCGGATTGACTATCATGTTTTCCGTTTTAGAGTCGGAGAGAGGCTGGGAACTCCCGGGCTGTCTGGGGGTGCCTAACACCTTCCCCAACAGTACCCTAAGCCCCGTATCCAGTTCTCTCATGTTTTCATTTCAATTTTACGTTACCCATATGGTTTTATCGCTTCGATGGCGGAAGGACACTTTCCCATCCGGTTTTCCTTATTTTCTACCCAAAAATAAGGTGGCGACTCCGTTGAACGAGCCATCAACCGCACGTGGTGATGCGCTCACACAAACACCTTTCAATTCTCAGTACCTCGGTCCATCTGCCGGCGGGGCCGGCAGAAACCCATGGGCTTCCAGGTGATAGCCGGATGAAAGAGAGGGTACACTATGTTAGATGAACTGGCTGCTTTGAAAGCAGAAGTTGCAGAACTAAAGTCCAAATTCCCTTAGAAGTGATTGATCTTCCTTTTGATGTATATTTCTTTTTGAATTGATACAATTGGAGAGAAAGCTCTCCTGTGATGTAATATTTAAACTTTCTTTTAATGAAATGATATTTCAAATAGTTGTACTCTGTCTACAGTTCCAAGTTATGTATGTTTTTTTTTAAGTTTGTGTGTAATTGTATAATTCAATTTTTTAACGAGTGTTAATATTTTTAATCCCTTTCAAAAATTTTCTTTTCAAGTTCATAGTCTAATGGATTAACACAACTCTTGTTGAATTAAACCATTTAAGAGAATTTACGCTTTTCCTTTTTCTTTTAAACATTCTTGGTACACTCGTATAAATTAAATAATTGCAGTTCAGAATTTTTGACCTCCATCATTAAGTTCACATAATTGTAATTACCTTTAACCTCATTTGAATTATGAAGTAACTCTTCTAAATTCATTCAAATGATTAATCTTGTTTAATTTCAGTAAACCTTTCATTTTAAAATTTTTTCATTTACAATAAATAGAGTTGTATTTGGTTCAATGGGGAATAACCCTCGCATAAGTCTGCGGGTAAACTAGATAACCCACAGACTTACCCGTGGCTTATCCCCATAGCTTTTACTTTTCTTTTTCTTTTCTTTTTTTCGGTTCAAGGGTAAACAGGATAACCCTCGAACTAACACATGGGTAAACTAGATAACCCATGGACTTACTTTTTTTTTTTTTTCGGTTTGGTTCAAGGGTAAACAGTGTAACCCTTGTACTTACTTTGTGGGTAAACTAGATAACCCACGAAGTAGCTACTACTATAATATTTTAACATTATGAACTAGTTCGAGGGTAAACAGGATAACCCTCGAACTTACTCTGTGGGTAAACTAGATAACCCATGAAGTAGCTCAAAGTAAAAAGCAATAACGGTTCCAATTAAACTCTTTTTTTACAAACATTATATTCTTATGATTATATTCTTATAATTTTTGTATATTTATATATTTATATATATGTATATTTTTTTTTAGTATTGTTATTATTGTTATTATTTTTTTATATGTATATTATATATATACACCCTCCTTCTAATGCTACGAACTCTACCTCTCTCCTCTCTGAAAATTTTAGAAAATGTTTTAATATTTGACCATTAACTTTAAAAATTTCATAACTTTGCGGATCTTTGAAATCAATTGCTCCATAAGGATAAACATATTTAGCAACAAATGGACTAGTCCATCTAAATTTCAATTTCCTTGGAAAAGACTGTAGTCGTGAATTATATAATAAAACTTCTTGCCCTTTTTCAAATATTCCGTGTAGAATTCTTTTATCATGCCATGTTTTCATCCTTTCTTTAGCTATTTTTGAACTTTCATAGGCTATGTTTCTTAATTCCTCTAATTCTACTAATTACACTTGTCTATTACTACCTGTTATTTTTATACTTAAGTTTAGTTGCTTAAGTGCCCATAATGCTTTATGTTCTAATTCCACAGGTAAATGACAAGCCTTGCCATATACTAATTTATATGGAGTTGTCCCTAACATTGTTTTATAAGCTGTTCTATATGCCCAAAGAGAATCATCTAGCTTATCAGGCCAATCTCTCTAAGTGGTGTTTACTACTTTTTCTAAGATTCCTTTAATTTGCTTGTTGGCACTTTCAACTTGTCCACTAGTTTGAGGATGGTAAGGGGTAGCTAACCTATGTAACACTCCATATCTTTTCAATAACTTTTCAAAGTTTTTGTTACAGAAATGAGTTCCCCTATCACTAATAATTGCTCTTGGAATACCAAATTGAGACATTATGTTGGATTTTAAAAATCTCATCACTATTATAGAGTCATTAGTTTTAGTAGGAATTGCCTCTATCCACTTGGTTACATATTCTACTGCTAGGGGGATATAAAAAAAGCCATTTGAATTTGGAAAAGGTCCCATGAAATCTATACCCCAGACATCAAAAACCTATACTTCTAGTATAGGATTTAATGGCATCATATTTCGTTTTGTAATTCTTCCTACTTTTTGGCATTGAGCACATTTTTTACAATATTCATATGCATCTTTAAATAATGTTGGCCAATATAGGCCACTATGAAGCACTTTTAAAGCAATCTTTTTAGCTCCAAAATGTCCTCCAGCAGGTTGATCATGACAAAATGACAACACTAATTGAGTTTCAGCTTCTGGGATACATCTCCTTACAATCTGGTTAGGGCATTGCTTAAATAGGTAAGGATCATCCCAAAAGAAATATTTAACCATTGAAAAGAACATTTTCTTATCTAAATTGGACCAATCATGTAGTACTAAACCTGTAGCCAAATAATTAACTATATCAGCATACCATGGGCAAAGGTTTAGCATAAACAATTGCTCATCTGGAAGTGTATCATCTATTGGTGGATCAGGTAGGAATGAGGCATCTAATCCTGACATGTGATCTACCACAGTGTTTTCACAACCTTTCTTATCCTTAATTTCCAAGTCAAACTCTTGCAATAGCAAAATCCATCTTATAAGCCTTGGTTTAGCATCTTTTTTAACTAACAAATATTTAAGTGCTGAGTGATCAGTGTAAATGATTGTGTGACTACCTATCAGATAAGACCTAAACTTTTCTAAGGCAAAAACCGCTTCTAGAAAAAAATTTTCAGTTACACTGTAATTGATTTTTGTTTCGTTCAATGTCTTACTAGCATAATATATTACTCTTGGTAATTTGTCCAAATTTTGACCCAGAACTACACCTAATGCATGGTTTGATGCATCACACATTAATTCAAAAGGTTTAGACCAATTAGGTGCATAAACTATAGGTGAAGTGATCAAGGCTTCCTTAAGAAAATTAAATGCTTTCGTGCATTCCTCATTGAATTCAAATTGCATTTTTCCCAGTTTAACACTAGCTTTTTCTATTCACATCTCTCTAGTACTTTCTGTAAATTAATTAAACATTTTTCAAATGAGTCCCCATATATAGAAAAGTCATCCATAAATACTTCTAAAAATTCATCTATAAAATCAGTAAAGATGCCTGTCATACACCTTTGAAATGTGGTAGGTGCATTGCATAGCCCAAAAGGCATACGTCTAAAGGAAAATGTTCCAAAAGGACATGTAAAAGTTATTTTCTCTTGATCCTCAAGTGAAATAGGGATTTGATTATAACCTGAATAGCCATCTAGGAAACAATAATACTCATGCCCTACCAATTTTTCTAACATTTGATCTATAAAAGACAAAGGAAAGTGATCCTTCCTAGTTGCTGCATTCAGTCTTCTGTAACCTATACAAACCCTCTAACCAGTTTGAACTCTAGTTGGAACTAATTCCTTGTTGTCATTTTCCACAACTGTTATCCTAGATTTTTTTGGTACTACCTGAACTGGACTCACCCAAGAACTATCAAATAGTGGATAAATTATGCCATTGTCTAACAATTTCAGAATTTCCTTTTTAACAACCTCTTTAATATTTGGATTTAATCTTTCCTATGGTTGCCTAACAAGTTTAATTTCAGATTCCAGATTAATCTTATGTTGGCAAATAGTTGAACTTATACCTTTTATGTCTGACATCTGCCATCCTATTGCTCCCTTATGCTTTCTCAACACCTTTAAAAGATTTTCTATTTGTATTGATGTTAAATCATAAGCAATAATGATTGGTAGATTCTCATTGTTCTCCAAAAATACATATTTTAAATTTTTTGGAAGTGGTTTCAGCTCAAGCACTGGGTATTTTGAAGTTAATGATTCTTTATCCTTTTCAAATTGTTCTTTGTTTGCATCCATATTCTTAGTTTGCTTAGGGATTTCCTCTTTCAACATTTCTTCATTCGATATTACACATTTTTCAACATGATCTAATTCCTCTACATTTAAGTCCTCATCTATTTTAAAAGTTTTGATTAGATTAACCTTAAAATGTTTAAATTGAAGCTCTTTAAAATTCTTCTTAACCCCACTGAAAATATTCAGTTCTAATTTTTGATCACCCCAAGCTAATTCCATCCAACCATTTCTACAACTTATGCAAGCATCGATAACAGTAGAATACAATTCTTCATAAACCACAATTCAGCCCTAGTATGGACTATATTTTGTGCCAAAATATTCATGGGCCTAATAGTACACTCATCTAGCCATGCTTGTTGAGTATGGTCATCAATGGCTTTGATTACCTCAGAGGGAAGGCGAGTGAATTCCATCCATACCTTAGTTCAAAAATGGTTCAATTGATATTTCAAGTCCTTTAAAATCTTTTCCCTCATTTTGGCATGAATGCAGCTGCCTATATGTCAATCAAAAGCTGCAAGTTTAAAGTTATCAAACTACATCAATTTCATCCATTACTCAATAGATACAAATCTCCTAGGTGTTGTTTGCCATGGGCTTGCAAAATAGGTTTTATTTTTAATTTTAATATAACCACATGTGGCTAAACAGAACCTCTCTATGGAACCAAAATATGCACCTCTTTCAAAATAATTCTTGAACTAATTGATTTCTAGGGCGAGCTAACCTCTCCTGCCCTACTTCTCTTTCAATATGCAAAGCTATTTTCTCTTTAAGAAAATTTGGAACAACAAAAGAAGCTTCCGTACTTTGTCTAAGACACTCGGTTGTGCTTTCTTTTACCGTTCTCAATTCTTGCTCCCTAATGACTGCTTTTATCTTCTACTTGCCTTCATCATGTCACATTTGTGCATTTAATTTGAATGTCTTGAAGTTCAGCATCTTTATCCAAGCAAAAGTTGATGACGAAGCAGGAGGACGAGCACTGAAAGTTGAGGCCATGGCATGTGCATGGAAGAAGGTGAATAGTTTCAACAGGTCGTGAAACAAGGGCTAATGCACGAAGGAGCATTAATGGTTTTTATAGGTTTAATCAGGTAATCAAGTGATCAGATGGTGAGATTCGATACTAATTAGTAGATTATAGGTCTACCCATGAGATACCTCGTGGGTAAACATCCCTAGCCACGAAATAAGTTCGTGGATGAGCTACAACTTGTAGAATTTTTAGAAAATTATTGTTCAATCATTTTAATCATATTAATACTTGAATATTGCACATTTATTTTATGAATATTAGATACATTGAGTTGATTCTCTTTCTGACTAAATGTACTATTTTGTATCAAATGAACTTTAGTGAGCAATGGAGATTCCCATAGATGTCTTACGCGAGGTTTTAAGTCATTTTCCAGCGAGAGAAATATGCAAATTGAGTTGTGTAAGCAAGAGTGTACGTGCATTCATTTCAGAGCATTACTTTTGTTCATGCCAAGCATACAAACTGAGAGATACAGTTAGTGGAGTGATTTCATATAATGCACTTCTATGAAAATATATTTATCATGGAATTGACTCTGAGGCAGGAATTCCACCCACATCACTAGAAGGAGTTCATAATATTTTAGGATGTGATGGTGGATTAATTATTTACTAGTCTTATGGAGAACATTTTTCTTACAGAGCTAACATTGGGATAAAAAATCCTGTTACAAATGTAGAACTGATACTCTCAAACCCGAATAAAGATAAGCATATCTTACTTGATTCAGGTGTAGTTCTAACATTTAAGGGTACTGATAGAAGGACTATGCATAAATTATTTTGTTGGGAGGAACCAGCTAAGATTTGGACTAATTGGTAGTATTTGTTGGTTTATCATTTTGACAAACATCAATGGCAACCAGTTAAAGAAGTTTATTTTGGAGGAAGACCAACGAATAATAGGAATCATGTGATTATTGATGGAATCATTTACTTTATAACAAGTTGTACACCTCAATATATTAATGGACTCACGATCATTGCCATCAATAATGAAGATGAATTAGTGAAACTCCTACCTGTCCCATACCTTATGGGTGCACTGGAAATTTCATTCTATGCTTTAGTTGAGTTAGCTTTATTTGGGGGAATTAATGGAGAACCTGCATCGCTTAGTTTAATTCGATGGTGGAATGCTGAAATGAAATTTGAAATCTGGAGAGTACAAGACATTGCAAAATGCGAATGGAGTTAGGTCTACATAGAACTACAACTAGAGGATATGGGAGAACCTGACATACCATATGAAGGAAAAATTAGAGCTTTCTATTTCATCAATGGAGATACTCTTATTTATAATGCATAGGATAGTCTTTATTATTACAAGATCCAACTGTTTGATGGAAACTACAATGCTGAACTTATTCATCAATTAACCTTACCTACTTCTACAGTGTGGTTGCATGATTTAATTCCCTATGCAAATACTTTGCAACACTGCGCATAGCATTTTTTGTCTATCCACGTGTTAGTTCGAGGGTACACCAGTTTACACATGAACTTGTTTGTGGATTGTGCCAAAAAAAAAAAAAAAAATCCCCAGTTGAACACTTACAATGTTTGCTATTTCTTTTGGAACATCTTTGTTATATTGTGCTCAAAACTAAATGAACCTTTGTTTCAAGTTTTTATCAAGTCTAAAATTTTATTTCATTTACTATAGTTGTGGTATTATTGTAAATAGATGCACTTGTTGCATGACAGCATGAAATGGAAGCCAAAACTTACTTAATGATGGTACACAAGCAAATCTTCTTTTATATTTAAATGTTGTATGTCAAGTTGGTCAAGGGATTCATCTCATAGGTTAGTTTGAACACCTACAAGAAGAACAATTATGACTGTCCCACAGTAAGAATAACTTAGAGAACAAATAATAGGTAGTATGTTTTACCCTAATTTAATGGATGAACCTTCCTACATTACACTTCCTGAATGTGCTAATGAAAAATTTGAATTAAATTCCAATTATATCAACCAGTTACCAAAATTTCATGGATTTGAAAAAGAAGATGCTTATTGGTTTTTAAAAGAATTAAATGAAGTTTGCAATATGATGAAAGTACCAAACATGTCTGTTGATGCAATTAAACTAAGATATATGCCTTTTGCTTTAAAAGATATTGCAAAAAGATGGTTATCAAGTTTACAACCAAATTCTATTACCAATTGGTATCAATTTTGTTTTGAATTTCTAGGAAAATAATATCCAATGCAAGTCACAATTAAAAAGAAGAATGAAATTTTAAATTGTAGACAGAAACTAGGAGAACCTTTCTGGAAATATTTTGCAAGATTTCGTGACCTCCTAGCTCAATGTCCACATCATGGAGTAGAGAGAGTTACCCAAATTTGAACTATTTATGAAGGAATCAATTATCACACAAAGACACTCTTAGAATCTTTGAGTCAAGATGGATTTCTAAACCAAAGAATAGATAATTCTTGGAAATTCTTAGAAGATTTAACCAAAAGAACTGCCCAATGGGAAAGTGTTGCTAAAGTGAGTCAAGAACAAATTTCTACCCCTAGGGGAGTCCATATTGTTGAACCATATGTTGCCAGAAGCTAAAATGGCTAGCTTGATACATAAAATTGATGAACTACAACTTAAACAAAAGATTGAGCCTAACATGGCTAAATGTAGAAGTTGCTTTGCCATAGGTCATGTTGTAGAAGACTGTCCTATTTTACATGAATCTGAAGATGTTAATGCTTTATTTTATAATCAACATAACAACTCTAATTTCAACTCTACTTATAATCCTAGGTGGAGGAATGTAAGCGCTAAAATTGTGCTTCTTTTTATACTATTATTCATGTCTTTTAGAGATTAAATGATAACAAATGCATGATCATAACCAAGATTTTATTATTTTAGCATTTGATTGATTATGCATAAAAATATGATTAAATAATCAAAAATGC